>SJYC01118253.1:0-18912 GCA_006408675.1 Madoqua kirkii | reverse complement strand
CCACTGTTGAGGTTTCCAAATTTGCTGACATATTGAGTACAGCACTTTAACAGCATCATCTTTTAAGTTTTGAAGTAACTCTTCTGGAATTTCATTTCCTCCACTGACTTTATTCATAGTGATGCATCATGAGACCCACTTGATTTCACACTTCAGGATGTCTGGCTCTAAGTGAGTGACCACACCACTGTGGTTATCCAGGTCATTACAATTCTTTTTCTGTAGCTCTTCTGTGTTTTTGTGGTCAAGCAGGAGATGGAAGTCTTCTCAGGTGGCTCAGATGGTAAAGAATCTGCTTGCAATTCAGGAGACCCTGGTTCAGTTCCTGGGTTGGGAAGATCTTCTGGAGAAGGAAATGTCAACCACTCTTGGTTCATTTCCAAGACCAAATATAGGAAAGGGATGCAGATGTTGGGCAGTGAAGAAGTGGTATATTTTTACATAGCCAAGAACTAAATATTTAACACATTTTTATTCCCAGGACCTATTCCATTTTCTGGTGCATAAATGACTCCCATAAAACACACAATGAGTGAAAGGAAGACAGAAATATCAATACTTATTTTACTCCAATTTTAATAACATGTCCCAATAAATGATGAGCACTATATATATATATATATATATATATATATATAACTGTTTGTAGAGTAAAAGAGGAGAGGACATACTTACCCTTTAATGTTGATACCAAGGATGATGATATCTTCCTAAAATACATACTTAGAGAGCTTCAGAGCCAGTTATTACTAGTAGTATATTGACATCCCCATCTTAATTAAAAGCCACTGAGAGAGCCAACACAATACTAATTTATTCATTTATTTTGAAATTCCTTTTATTTATTCATAACGTTTATCCATATTTTGTATTTTTACCACTGTATTAATTAAAAAGGTGAGCAAAAACAGACTGAACATGCCCAAATACAGTGTACAGTGAAGTTCTGGACACAGTAATACATGAAAAATGAAAAAAGCAATTACTGTCATCTTATAAGCTATCAAAGAGAGCAGCTGGAGCAAAGAGATTATATAATGAAAGACATGACCTAAACATAGGGTTCACAGCAAGGCTTCTTTGAAGAAGTAATGGTTGAACTCAGATTAAAAGAATTAATAGAACATAACCAACTGAAATGGGTAGAGGCAAAACATATGTAAATACCTCAGAAGGGCAGAAATATAGTATTCTTCATAGTAAGTATTTTACTTGTATCTGAAGGACATGGGGACTCCTTAGAGGGGCTGAAGGTGAGCTTCCTCTGCCCTGGTCAGATTTGACATTTGGGAAGGTAAGCATTCTTGTACTACGAAGAATGATTGCAGGGTAAAAGACTGGAATATGAGACCAGCTAGCAGACTAGATGAAAGATGAATGGGGGCTTTGCAAAGACTGTGGTGGAATTGAGATGCAAATCCTTGCTGACAAATTGAGGGCAAAGGGGCAGGTATGAAGAGGAGGGAAAGGGGAAAGGAGGAAGGACAAACACCAACTTTGTCTTAGTCCCATTACAACTCTCTATTGCACAGGAACGTTAGTGAAAATCCAACCGCATTAGACTCCCTGGAAAATTCATCATGTGATCTTATTGAAAATTACCACTTAAATCCATAATCCAAATCCAATTAGTCATTTTTTTTTGCCATAAAGCTTGAAACTTTCATTTGACCTAGTTAAACTTTTTATTTTCCTTCTTTTAAAAGCCATTATGTTCAAAGTAAAATAATGACTTCCTAGTGAAAAATGTATTCCTAATTCTACAATTACTTTATTAAAAATTGCCAGTTTAAATACTTAAAGTCTGAGATTGGTCTAGGAAATAAATTATTTAATACATATTATAACTTTCTTTCAAATAATTACTTAGAGATTGTGGAGAAAGTGAGTTGGACTGAGAAGTTCCAACGTATAATTTTAGATCTGATCTCCCTGGCACAAATCAGGCTACATTGTTTGTTATGAAATAAGGGTTGCCCTCCTGGTTTCCTCTGTGGTGTGTAATGCATATATCTCAGGCTTTCCAGATGGCTCAGTGGTAGCCTGCCAATGCAGGAGACATAAGAAATGTGAGTTTGATCCCTGGGTGCAGAAGATTCCTTGGAATAGGAAATGGCAACCCACTTCAGTATTCTTGCCTGGGAAATCCCATGGACAGAAGAGCCTGGCAGGCTACAGTCCATGGGGTCACAGAGTCGGACACGACTGAGAATACACACAGATTTGTGTGATCACAGTTTATCATGAACAAGGAGGTGTCTTTAATCAGCAGGAATCTCCTTTTTAGTCTCAGTGGTCAAAAGATTGTCTGTGTAGGGAGTTCCTTACTATACCCACCACTGAAAGCTTCCTCTCCATATCTCTATCCCAGCACCTGACATGCATATTTGAAAGCTAAGACTTCCTACATAGGCAACGTAGAATACTTCTTTAGTCTGCTGCTTATAAGTCGCTTCAGTCGTGTCCAACTCTGTGCGACCCCATAGATGGCAGCCCACCAGGCTCCTCTGTCCCTGGGATTCTCCAGGCAAGAACACTGGAGTGGGTTGCCATTTCCTTCTCCAATACATGAAAGTGAGAAGTGAAAGTGAAGTCATTCAGCCATGTCCGACTCTTTGCGACCCCATGGACTGTGGCCTACCAGGTTCCTCTGTCCATGGAATTTTCCAGGCAAGAGTACTGGAGTAGGTTACCATTTCTTTCTCCAGAAGGGAAGTATAATTACCCAATTATCTGTATTTTCCAACAAATGAGAATAAACACCAAAATTAATGAAAACTGTGGTAGAGGGTAGTCTGGAATTATATACTGAGCACCTGATCAACAAATGCAGAGCACTGGGAACTACTCAGGAGGGAGTTGGGCAACAGGTAACCAGAAACCAGCTTTGCCAAATGATCAGTATTTCTGGGTACAAGTTCTGTCTTCTTAATGAATCACATTATAATATTTAATATTATATTTTTTTGTTCATGCATTCCGTGTTCCCCAAGGCTTAACTTTGCTTATCTCACTTCACAAAAATATGGCTTTCTTGTACCTCAGGCATGAGGCCAAACCCTGGGTACTGTCTACAAAGTGGCATAATTTGGATGCTTTAGAAAGTTCCCATATTTCTGTCCAAATGTCCCCTTTTATTGGACTTTTCTAGAGAAACCACACTGCCCATTAGGGTAGTGAATCAGGCTATGCTGGACTGAACTGGAGTGGACTTTCTTTTTTGGTTCTCTTTTTCTCCATCTTCTCTCTCCTCCTGACCCCCTTTCTCTCTCTCTCTCTCTCTCTCTCTCTCTCTCTCTCTCTCTCTCAATTCTCTTGACTCTGATACATGAGAATATAAACATGTCAAAAGTGTATCCATTTCTACTCTGTTTACTTCTGTTCACGCTTCTGGCCTCAGTATAAATGCTACTTCCTCTGAAAAGTTCTGTCTCCTCTCAGAAACCCACTCCTCTAGCTCCCCATTCCTCAGACTACACTTTATATTATCTGATATAATGCAGGTGTGCTCAGTTGCTAAGTTGTGTCCAACTTTTTGTGACCCACTGGACTATAGCCTGCCAGGCTCCTCTGTCCATAGATTTCCCCAGCAAGGATCTTGGAATGGGTTGCCATTTACTTTTCCAGGGGTCTTCCCAACCCAGGGATCAAACTTATGTCTCCCACATCAGCAGACAGATTCTTTACCACTGAACCACTAGGGAAGCCCATTTGACATAATACAAACTGGTATTTACTCTACATTAAATTGCTGATCTGCTTGTGTAATGATGTCAGCTAGGGTCAGTCCTCTTGGAATCTGGATAAAACTGGATTGAACCTCTTGGTTTCATGCCCAGAGAAAACACATCCCTCCACAGGCTGACTGCTAATTACAAAGGTGAAGCAAAGGGGTTGTGAGTGGCTATTTATTCTCCTGGCTTAAAGCTGGTAAGAAAGTGAGAGATAACTGTACTGTTACTTGGGCCTAGAATTGAAACCCATACCAGAGCTCAGCTGTAACATCAACAGAACACCAAGAACCATTTATGTGTATATCACATTTCATTGACTTTTTGAGGGAGATTTTCTGGGAATGGCTTACAGGCAAGGCATATTTCTGCTCATTTCTTCTCTCTCTATCTGGTCTTAAAAAGTCAAAAGTCAAATTGATCTCTCATTTTTTTAAAGCATCTTTCTCCTTGTGAAACTTGTCCATTGGGCAGCACTTTTACAATTGGGGTAGGATTGGGGAGGTCCAATTTCTGAAGTTCTTATCCAAATATCTAACAATTTCTGTCTGCAAGAGAAATCCTAGAATTACTGCTAAATTAACAGTTTTCTCCAACCCATTACACTTGCTTATCTTCCTTAGTAGATTATAGGTATGTAACCTATAAGAGAATGTAAGAAAAATGTCTATGTTCACCTTGCTTATATCTGTGTTCCCAGAAGAATGTCTGGCATTTGGAAGTGGCTAAAAAGAATTTGATGAGGGAATAAATAAATGGGGAAGACACCATCCACCTATGGAAATGAACAAAATGATTGAAGCTTCTGACATGCCAGCCTCTTGGTCAAGGACCTATAAAATTAAGATTTACTAAGTCATTTTTTACTATTGGAGTGAAATGAGAATATTTGCATGGGCATATAAATTGATTATGTCTTTGTTCTGAAAAAAAAGTATGGTGACAAGATGCAGAACATATCTGTATTACAGATATGTTATTAATATGTTAACAATTGGCTTATTAATTAGCCAATTGATAAGTAAGCATATCTTTGGAGTTGTCTGTAAGACAAAATAAATTGAATGAAGTAGAGAGTGGAAAAGTAGTTGCCAGGGCTAGAGTGGAGAGGAAGAAATGAGGAGTTGTTCAAGGCATAAAGTTTCAGTTATGCAATATAAGAAAGTTCTCAGGATCTGCTCTGCAACATAGTGTGTATAGTTAACAATATCATTGTACACTTAAATTTTGAGAATTTGATAATTTCATATTAAGTGTTCTGACCATTATAAATAAAATTTTTCAGAGAACATACTTGGGTGCTAGCTGAACTATTTGACTGGACTTTTATGGAAGAGTAGAAACTTTTTGAAAAGTATATTTGTTGAAGTAGCTGATTAACAAAGTTGTGTTATTTTCAGATATACAACAAAGTGATTCAGTTATACATACATATCTATTTTTTCAGATTATTTTCTATTATAGATTATTACAATATTGAGTATAGTTCCCTGTGCTGTACAGTAGGTTCTTGTTGGTTATCTGCTTTGTGTCTGTTTATGTTTTATATGGGTGTGTGTTAACCCAATCTCCTAATGTATCTCTCCTTGTCTATTCTCCTTTGATAACCATAAATTTATTTTCTGTGTATCTGTTTTTGTCTTATATGTAAGTTCATTTGTAACATTTTTTGTTTTTAGATTCCACATAGAAGTGATGAAAGTGGAAGTGAAAATGTTAGTCACTGTCATGTCTCACTCTTTGTGATCCCAGAGACAACTGAAGCCCACCAGGTTCTTCCATCCATAGGATTTTCAGGCAAGAATACTGGAGTGGGTTGCCATTTTCTTCTCCAGACATATAAGTGATATCATATGATATTTGTATTTCTCTGTCTGGCTTACTTCACTTAGTATGATGAACTCTATGTCCATCCATTTTGTGCAAATGACATTATTTAATTTTATATGGCTGAGTAATAGTCTGTTGTATATCTTCTTTGTCCATTCCTCTGTCGATGGACACTTAGGTTGCTTCCATATCTTAGCTTTTGTAAATAGTGCTGCAATGGACTTTGAAGTGCATGCATCTTTTCAAAGTATGGTTTTCTCCAGATTTATGACCAAATAGGAAAAGGAGTACATCAAGGCTGTATACTGTCACCCTGCTTATTTAACTTGTATGCAGAGTACATCATGAGAAACTTTGGGGTGGAAGAAGCACAAGCTGGAATCAAGATTGCCGGGAGAAATATCAATAAACTCAGATATGCAGATGACAACACCCTTATGGCAGAAAGTGAAGAGGAACAACAAAGTCTCTTGATAAAAGTGAAAATGGAGAATGAAAACGTTGACTTAAAGCTCAACATTAAGAAAACAAAGATCATGGCATCTGGTCCCACCACTTCATGGAAAATAAATAGGGAAACAGTGGAAACAGTATCAGACTTTGTTTTTTTATTTTGGGGCTCCAAAATCACTGCAGATGGTGACTGCAGCCAGGAAATTAAAAGACACTTACTCCTTGGAAGAAAAATTATGACTAACCTAGACAGCATATTCAAAAGCAGAGATGTTACTTTGCCAACAAAAGTCCATCTAGTCAAGGCTATGGTTTTTCCTGTGGTCATGTATGGATGTGAAAGTTGGACTGTGAAGAAAGCTGAGTGCCGAAGAATTGATACTTTTGAACTGTGGTGTTGGAGAAGACTCTTTGAGAGTCCCTTGGACTGCAAGGAGATTCAACCAGTCCATTCTGAAGATCAGCCCTGGGTGTTCTTCGGAAGGAATGATGCTAAAGCTGAAACTGCAGTACTTTGGCCACCTCATGCGAAGAGTTGACTCATTGGAAAAGACTTTGATGGTGAGAGGGATTGAGGGCAGGAGGAAAAGGAGACGACAGAGGATGAGATGGCTGGATGGCATCACTGACTCGATGGACATGAGTGTGAGTGAACTCCGGGAGCTGGTGATGGACAGGGAGGCCTGGGGTGTGGGGATTCATGGGATCACAAAGAGTCAGACACGACTGAGTGACTGAACTGAACTGAACTGACTGATGACCAGAGAGGGATCTGAGGATCACATAGTAGCTATACTGTTAGTTTAAGAATCTCCATAATTTTTTCATAGTGGCAGCTTGATCAGGGTCTTGAAATATGGGCAGGCTTCAGACCAGAGGTGAGGGTAGGGTGGGATGCTTCCCTGCGTGGAGGGGATCAGGAGTCAGAATAATGCCACTGAGATGAATTTGGAATGTATAATTGAGAGTTAGAAGAAATTGGCCTGGGAGGAAGGGTTATATGGTAGAGAGAAGTGAATCTCAGATAATATAAATATTCTGTGCTTGGAGGCACCAGGAAAAGCCCGGCGGAGACCTTTAAGCTCCTACTTTTACGTAGTAAAAGCCTCTATAGGATTTTGAGCACAGAAGTGACTCACTTGGTGTTTCATTCAGGTACTTTTTAAGTGGCAGACTGTTACATATTAATCATTTACACCTTATAACTACCCAGTGGGTTGAGACATGTCCATGTTTCACAGATAGATAATCTGATACTCAAAAGGCTTATTAAATTCCCCACAGACCCACATCAAGCTACTGGCAGAGTTTAGATGCACTCCTGATCTTCAGACTCTACATTCAGGTTCTTTTCATGTTGTTTTCCTAACTGTAGAAGGGAGGTTACAGGCAGAAGATTATGAGGAAGTACAAGTTTCAGAGAGAAGAATGGTGATGGTCTGAGGCGGCCCTGTCTTTCCTGAAAGGGAAGGAAATCTGGTCAGAGGAAAATGCTTAGTAGGTGAAGAGTCCACACAGCAAATACTGAGAAATACCTCAGGTTCTCAGTATAGCCTGTACTAACTGAGCCCCAGAGGTAGCCGAAGCACCCAGAAGACTAGTCTGCGGGGGCCTTTTTGAACTTCTGCAACATATCCCTTCTCTGGGCTGTGAATTGTGCTGAGACACAGCAGGGCTTGCCTGAGCATCAAATGAATATCCCATCTCAGACTCAGTGAGGAAAGTGGTGCCTTGTCATTCTAGTAACTATGACTTTCTTAAGTATATGTCCATTTGGATGTTTCTTGACTTTCTTTGACCTCTAGCCAGCCTGTGGGTTGTTTGTTACAAGACAAGCCTGTTACAAGAGTGTAACTATGAAGTCAGGGAGGCTGCAAGGTGAGGAAAGAACAGGAAAAATTAGGAAGTGGTCTGTGTACAAAATATCGGTGACCAGTGACCTGATTTAGGTGTATAGACAAAAAACAGGGAACCATCTTTGAAAATTAGACATTGCTATAAGGTCCTGAGGAGAGTGGTGAGGGCCCCAGAACACCAGGCTTCTACTTGGGATTCAAGTAAGTGACCCTTAAACCACTCAGAGCAGAAACTGGACACTGCCTCTGGATGCTCACCAGCCAACCATAGCTTTTGTTGACAATCCTATGAAGGTGACTCCCTTCAGTGTCTCCAGAGGAACTGCCCATTCATGCTTTAGCCCATATGTGAACTTCCTCTGCCTTGTAATCAGCTGAACCCTCACCTGGAGAAGAGAAACTGTCCTTGCTACATGCCTCTAGGGCAGTATCATTGTTTGTCTAATCCTAGATAATATCATAAAAAGATATTGATGCTGAAAATAGAGAATGTTAGCCTTATAATAAGTTTAGGATGTTTGAGATGAATGCAAAGGAAATGAGTATTCCCATTCTAGATATCAACTAGAGCTTTCAAGTGTTGAATGCTTTAAGGCATCAGGCCCTGAGATTACATTCTCAAGAATTCCATCAACAATGCTCCAAGATCAGTTATATTCTCATCATTCCACAGATGAGATATAGAATGCAAAGTTCTATAAATGCAAAGCTTAATGAGCTAAGGTAACAAAAGATAAATGTAGTGAAATTTGAATTAAGCTGGTCTCCAATATTTCATGCTCATTGTGTTGCAAAACAAAATAAGTCACCATTCACTAGAATATTAAGTAACTGACATGATGTTATGGAATAGTTTTTTGGCTTGAAGGCAAGGCTTCTGGTTGAATTGAACACATTCAAATTTCATCACAGGTTCTGAAAGTTGTTAAGTCTTGGATTATGTAACTGATGCGTGCTTGATTTCTGTTGTAATTTCCCCCCTGCTCTTTGAAGGTACATGTAGCAATGTTGTTCTGGTGCTGATCTTGTACTTATGTGACCTTGAATACATCATTTCTTCTGTCTGGGTTTTCCCGATATCAAACAATATGAAAGGTTTGTTTGATGTACAGTATGCATTTAAAACTCAAATAAATTGTTCATTTGGAGGTTGGAGAGTACCTGGAAAAGAGAACCAGGGAGCCTCTGAAGGTGTGCATACTGTTCTATTTATTGATCTATCCTTTGATCACAAACTACATTGGGAAAAATTTACTGACCTCTATACTTATGAATTTTTCATTTCTCCTTAGTCATATCTTATTGAGTAAAAACATTTTCTTTAAAGGCAAATAGATAACAACAAAAAAATCCCATATTTTTACCTAAAATCCTCATTGGTTAAAAAGAAGAGGCAGGTATAAATGCATAGAAACTAAGCAAACAGACAACAAAGATACATAAAATTTTAAATGAACTCTCTTTTGAGAGGATACTGAGGAGAAAAGTAAGTGTAGGACAAGAAAGACATTCCAGAAGTGACCACAGCTCTAAATGGGTTGTTCTTCAGTCGTGTCTGACTATTGTGACCCCATGGATTGCAGCACGCCAGGCCTCCCTGTCCTTCACCAACTCTTGGAGCTCGTTCAAATTCATGTCCATTGATTCAGTGATACTATCCAATCATCTCATCCTCTGTCATTCCCTTCTCCTATCTTCAATCCTTCCCAGCATCAGGGTCTTTTCTAATGAGGTGGCTCTTCGCATCAGGTGGCCAACGTATTGGAGCTTCAGCATCAGTCTTTCCAATGAATATTCAGGGTTGATATCCTTTAGGATTTACTGGTTTGATCTGCTTGCAGCCCAAGGGACTCTCAAGAGTCTTCTCCAATACCACAGTTCAGCTTAATTAAAAGATTACTAATTCAAGCTTCCCTTTGAAATATGGCTTTTTATTCCCACATATGGAAGGAAATATGGTAATCCTGTGAAGGTGACTCCCTTCGATGTCCAGAGGACACTGAAGACAAAAATATTCAAATGAATATTTTAATCTTATTTTTTAATTGGCCTTGAGTCAGAGACATTGTGATATCTAATAAGCTGAACATACAGATAGTAAGTATAGTAAATTGAAACCTGCAGGGACCAAAACCTCAGTCATGTTGTCGCCTTGTGGTGCTATTATCCCACAGCACAATGTAACAGGATACCAAAGCTCTTAGAATGCAGGAAGCTCAGAAATGCAATCAGCTCTGTTAACACAAATCAGTTTAGATAAATGCAAGGCTTTCTTTGTCATTAATGATAAACTTCAATTATGCCAGAACCTGTGTTTACAATAAGAGGGCTGCAAACAGTTGAGGGTAAGGAGGAAAGAAATTTTAGCCTCTGGACACTGAGCACCGCTGGGGCTTCAAGTTTAAGTTGTCATTAGAACCCATTCAGGGGGTGGCAGATCTGATTTCATTTTCTTAAACATGCAGGAATTTCTTCAGAGCTTTGAGACACAGCTACTTGAGAAAGCCAGGGACCAGAAAATATCTTCTTGGAGAAGCTGGTACCCCAGAAGCTGTAGTGCTGGAAAACTGAAATTTTATAAAATGAAGATTCATAGTAGTATAAATGGAATGAACATTTTGAAGAGATATTTGGAAATCCCTTATAAAGCGGAATATATGTACGGCTTGTGGCTCACCAATTCTACTCCTAGGCCTATTCCTAAGAGAAACCCACTTATTTGTGTGATCTAAAGTATGTGTAAGAGTGTACATAGCCGCATATTGTCAAAAGTAAGTTGGGAGGCAAACCCCAAATTTCTATTAGAATGAACTATGCTATATTTTTACAATAAAATACTATTGAACAGTTAAATGTATTATAAACTTGAGTAAAAGTAAGCTGCATTTTGTCCCACCCTCTCCTAGAATACATATATATGCATTAAGATAGATATTTGTTTTTCTCTTTTTGACTTTACTCTGTGTGACAGATTCTAGGTTCATCCACCTTAGTATAACTGACTCAATTTCATTCTTCTTTATGGCTGAGTAATATTCCTTTGTATATATGTCCCACAACTTCTTCATCCATTCATCTATTAATGGACACCTAGGTTGCTTCCATGTCCTGGCTATTATAAATAGTGCTGCAATGAATATTGGGGTACATGTGTCTTTGTGAATTATAGCTTTCTCAGGTGGAGCATTGACATATATACATTACCATGTGTAAAATAGCTACTTAGTGGAAAGCTGCTATATAACAGAGAGCTTAGCTTGGTGCTCTATGATGACCTAGTGGAGTAGGATGGGGGTGGATGGGAGGCTCAAAAGGAAGGGGACATATGTATATTTATAGCTGATTCATGTTGCTGAACAGCAGAAAGCAATACAATATTGTAAAGTGATTAACTTCAGTTAAGATAAATTTTTTTTTAAAAAGTAAGCTGCAGATATATTTTGTAAACAAAAAAGCAATACTCATGGGTTTTAGAAATTGATTTATAAGTAGTAAATATGAAATACACATGAGTGATGAAATGAATTTCAGTATGGTGTTACCTCTGAAAAGGTTTGTATATAATTAAAAAAAATTATTAACTAAAAATTTAGGATCTCTCTACTTATTCATATGCCTACTTTTTCATATAGCCAATATATATTTACAGAGCTTCTTTCTTGTCCTACTCTCTTTTCTGAGGGCTGAGACCAGCAAAACAATAATATGATATAGTTTTTGTCCTCGAAAAACATATGGCTTAATTGGAGGTTCACAGGGGACTTTAGAACATAGGGTCAGCATTTAATAGCAGAGAAAAAAATGTCTAAAATAAAAATACAGTTTGAATCAAAAGTATATCCAAAGCCTAACTCCCAGAGTATGGCTAAGGATAGGAGAAATAATGTATATGGGAAAAAACCAACTTTGAAAGCACAGAGTATAAATCCCTGCATTGGATTCTTTATTTTTCTTTCCAGGATATAGTGAAATCCATTGATTTGACAAGTGATCCCAGTCAAGTCCAGTTTTTCAAAGCTTATTACAATAGTCTAAAGTTTTGCACAAGTGTGTTTTGGTTGGGTTCCATGGTGTGTGTACTTCTTCTTCTTCTTCTTCTTCTTCTTCTTCTTTTTTTTTTTTTAAGTGTGATGACTCTCCTTATAAAGTGTGACTAGTTATATGGGTCATTTTGTATCAGTCATTTTGTATTTGGAGAACACAGTACTTTCTGCAAAGTCTTTTACTAAGGAACACAGTGGAAGAGAATGGAGCAGATTCTTCCCCTCAAGAGAAAACAAGGGATGTACTATAGGGAGCTACATTATCATTCTTGACAACATTTATGTCAGATTGTTTAGGGGGTATTAAGAGACTACAGATATGAGACTCTGTAGCTTCAGCCTTTCAAAACTGAGAACCTTCTTTAAGTATTAACATATATTTTTAAGAATCTACTATGTTTGTGTCATCTTTCAGGGTCTGCCATCCCTTTGTATTATCATCATTTATTTTAGTTGAGTTACTGCTTGGATGATCTGGAAAATAACAAGCTTGATACAATTACTTCATTTATTTCTATCCTAAAATTATCTCTTGAAATTCATAGGGGACTCCATAGGTGTTGTATTTTAGAAATCAATGTTTAAAAAAAGACTGAATTTTTCTCATCTGAATGCTTTATAATTTTTAGTTTTAAACACAGCTCTTCATCCTGTCTTTATTTTTCTAGGTTAAGAAGCTATATGCTGTTGAGTCCAGTTGTACACATTTTATTTTTAATATCCTTATAAGACATAGCAGCACTTATTGCATTCATTTTACAAGTAACAAAACTAACAAATGGAGAGGTCAATTTTTATAGAATATCATGATGACCAGACAATCTGAAGAGATATTTTTCAACTTTACATAGGAAAGTTTTGTGCAAACACTCACATTCCCCAATGAGAGTGGGTAGAGAGAAAAAGGCTATCTAATTATTACACTTGTTTTTTTTTTTCTCCCAAATAAAGGGAAGAGTGAGTAGAGAAGGGCAATCTCATAATTAAGATTTAAACGTGCTTTTCCAAAATTGGGCAATCTCATATTACAACAACAACACATATACTTTTTAATGTAAAACTTTTTTTAAGAGCAGTTTAGGTTCACAGCAGAATTGAGGGAAAGGTACAGAGATCTCCCATATGCCTTCATGCCCCCACGCATGTGTAGCCTCCTGCATTATCAACATCCCTTAGCAGAGAGAAATATTTGTCACAGTTGATGAACCTGCATCAAAACATCTCATCACCCAACCTTTATATTAAGGTTCTCTATTGGTACTGTCTGATAGCTCAGTTGGGAAAGAATCTGCCTGTATTGCAGGAGACCCCCAGGGTTCGATTCCTAGGTCAGGAAGATCCCCTTGGAGAAGGGATAGGCTACACACTCCAGTTTTCTTGGGCTTCTCTTTTGGCTCAGCTGGTAAAGAATCTGCCTGCAATGCAGGAAGCCAGGGTTCAATCCCTGGGTTGGGAAGATCCCTGGGGAAGGGAAAGGCTACCCACTCCAGTATTCTGGCCTGTAGAAGTCCACAGACTGTATAGTCCATGGGGTCGCAAAGAGTCAGACATGAAAAGTGACTTTCAGTTTCACTTGGTATTGTGCATTCTCTTGGTTTACTTGGTATAATAACATGTAACCATCATTATAGCATCAGACAGAATATTTCCCTGCCCTAAAAAATCCTCTGTCAACACTATATTTTTTAGTTTGTTTTTGTTTAAAGTATAGTTGTTTTATAATATTAGTTCTGGTGTACAACATGGTGGGCTTCCCAGGTGGCACTAGTGGTAAAGAATCTACCTGCCAATGCAGGAGACTCAAGAAACTTGGGTTCGATCCCTGGGTTGGGAAGATCCCCTGGAGAAGGGCATAGCAACTCACTCTAGTATGTCACTTTAAATTCTTTATTTTATTATCTAATTGAATTTTCATGCTCACTCTGTGATGCATGCACTTAGTATTACCCATTATACATGAGCTTAAGAAACAAAAGGGAAAAGAATGATTACTCAAGACAAGTTGGACTGAAATGGCAGTTTTGTTGGGGGCGAAGATTCAAACACGACTGAGCGATTTCACTTTGACTTTTCACTTTCATGCATTGGAGAAGGAAATGGCAACCCACTCCAGTGTTTTTGCCTGGACAATCCCTGGGACAGGGGAGCCTGATGGGCTGCCATCTATGGGGTCACAGAGAGTCGGACACGACTGAAGCGAGTTAGCAGCAGCAGCATTATTGCAGGCCACATAACTTTGAGAGAGCTAGCTGGAGAGACTAACCCTGCCGGGACACACCATCAACATCACCAACAGAAACTCTGAACTGGTACCCACAGAACCACAGGTTGTAAAGAGTCAAACAGTTAAATGTGGATGATTCCTGATCCCATAGAACAGAAGGCCTCTGTGCGGGAGAACAGCCAGGATATAAAGAGGCAAGAGCTTAACATAGGTACCAGGCCTTAATGGACTTTGCTCTTTCCTCATCAGCGATGTGACCTAGGAGAGTTTCATAACTTCTATGAACTTCAGATTCATCCTTTGTTAAATGGAATAATGAAGTCTCCTGTAGATCAGCGAAAATTCCTTAAATAACACATACATTTCTTGGGCAACGAAGTAAACTTTAAATTAGATGTTTAATTCATTATTATTACTGTTGTAGTAGGGTTGGTATTACTTCTACCTCACTAGGATGAATTACTGCCATATATTAAGTATTAAAAGTATTGGTGGATGCTGGATTTTTAAAAGCTTCTATTTCTAAATTCTTACAAAAACAGACACTATAATACATACCAACTTTGTACATATTTCAGTTTGTTCTCTTGCCCCCTCTGTTTTACAGCATGTAAAAACCAGCACAATTATTTTAGGCTCTGGTTATTGGGCATTTCGGAGACACTAAACATGTTGACATTGCTCATCTTTGATAGCTTTCCAACTGCTCAGTGGAAGAGTCAAAACTAGTATCCCTTCTCTTAGGTTAACGAAGTTATCTAACCAGTGACATACTGGAAAAGGAAACAATCCACAGATTGATTCCTTGCCACACAACTCTGCTTACGCTATCACCAACAGTCTATTCTATTATCCTCTGCCCCAAAACTTGTGCAAATGTAGTAAGATCATCCGTAACTACTTTCACCAATCATAATTCATTCTTGAAGTGAAGCATTCTGCGGGGCTCAGCATAGTGCTAGGCAAAGTCAAACCTAGTTCAGGCAAAGCATACCCATACTATTATTATGCTTAAAATAAGCTCACATATGATGTTCTGATAGATGTGGAGGGGTTAGATAGACACATGATAAAAGGGCTTTGCTTAATTCAAAGAAGCAATTTTGCAATAAACAAAGTAATAGTGCCTAGAATGTTTGGTAATATTTTTAAGTATTTACATGAATTGTTTTTTAGTATCCATAGAACATTTTGGGTTTTGTAGCATGACTGACCCCATTTTATAGATAAGCAATTTTAAGAGAAATGATGTGGTCATGAAGTACGGAGATAATTTAGGATTTAGATTTATGGGTGAATAGATAAAAATACAGTATATACAAACAATAGAATATTATTTTAGCCATATAACAGAAGAAAATATTGTCACTTGAACAACATGGGTAAACCTGGAAGATACTACACTAAGTGAAGCAAGCAAGACACAGAAAGACAAGAATTGAGTGATTTCATTTATGTGTGGAATCTAAAAGTCTAATTCATAGAAGCAGACAATATGATGGTGGGGAGGAGAATGCAGAGGTGTTAGTGAAATGCTGAGCACTTTCAGGTACTAGTCCTAGAGGTCTAATATGCAGCATGGTGACTACAGTTAATAATACTGTATTATATACTTTGAATTTGTGAAGAGAGTGCATCTTAAATGTTCTCACCAGACAAAGAAGAAATGGAACTGTGTGAGGTAATGGATGTGTTAATTAGCAAGATTATACTAAACATTTCACAATGAATACATGTATCAATACCATATTGTACATCTTAAATAAGTACAATTTTGCGTCAATTATACTTCAATAAAACTAGAGGGAGAAGAAGCTCAAGACATTTGATTCAAAGTTCTGGAAACCAATCACTGTGCTATTGGGACTCTTCACCTCTAGCACATAATACGTAAGGGACTGAGAGGCCAGCTGTAGAAAGATGATTCCAAGGATGAAATGACAATGGTGAATTGAAAGAGTCACTTAACGTCTTGCTTTTCCTGCAGAATATGAAAGATTATCTGCCGAGGTCTCTATCAGATATGTAAGTGAGGGTAGAACCCTTTGACCCCGAATTTTTATGATTCTCCAGCAGTTTACCAGTTCCTCTCTTCTAAAACAATGTTGCCCTCTTAGGGAAAAAAAAAAGAAAATGTATTTGCAACTTGCATTTTGAATGAAGGGAAATTGGCAGGTGATGTCTTAAAATTCCATTTATTTCAATTTGCCTTCTCTGAGAGCAGACACAGTGTTTCTTAACATTGTGGTAATTAATACGTGATGTGCAACGTCTCATTTTATTCAATGTATAGTTATTAAGCTCCTGCCAAGAGGCAATAAAAGAAAATTAAAATGGCCAGGGAGGCATAATATATAGCATTTTTTCCTCTGAAGCATGCTTTTAAATAACACTAGTCAGTACAGTGTCATCCAGGCCATTTGAGGATTACACATTGTGTTATTAATAAATTGTTTGACTGAGATGAATTGAACTAGCAGAGCTAATGCAAGTTAGATGTATCTTTCAAAGACTGTGAAGAAACTATTGCATATGGAAGGGAGTGGCACTCACATCACCTGATGACAAATTAACCCAAGTCATCATGGTGGGTGATAAGAATTGGGAAAATGTCTATCATTGTTCACTTTCTTTCTTCCCAAACTTTGTAAATACAAGCAGCATGTTGTAAGGTGCATTTCCTGAAGGCTGCACCCAAAGAGAGTGGTTGTAGTGTCTAAATTATACAGGAGAGCCAGTGATCATCGGCTTCTCCTCCACCAGTAGCTTAGAAGGGTTATGATCCCAAAGAATCTATGGTCTTTAAATAAGTCTTTGTCCCTATCAACAACCCCTGCTCCTAAATATTTCCTTATAAATACCTGGGTAGGCTACAGAGTCATCCTTCTTGTAAACCCATGTCTTCTTGCATGGAAATATAGAATAAGTGAAAATAGGAAAGTATATAAAGAAACAGAGTTACAAGAATGTTAGATTTTCTCTTAATATTTGCTGGGATGAGGAGAAGGGAAGCAGTATGAATGATTTAGGAAAGAAGCTTCATAACGCTGATGCTAGAAAGAAAGGGGCAAAAAGGAAGTATGATCTCCTAGAGAGGTCAAATAATATGAAAGGCAGTAGGAAAGCTGGTGAGCTAGAAGCAGAGGCTTGTAGAGCAGGGGTGTAGTGGGACTATTGCACAAAAGTGAAAGTGACCTGAGCAAACATGGGCAGGTTTTCCAAAGCTTTGTGAAACTATAGTATAATATGGAAGAGGACATAAAATATACATTTAGAACACAAAGGACTTTAGAAACTGAACAGTCCTGTACTATCAGCACTCAGCTCAAGAAACTAAAAGTGCTAAATTCCCTCAGAAACTGCTATGTTGTTCCACAACAGTCATTCCCACCAAGAAATCCTGTTATCTTGAAGTTCAAGGACACAGATTGGTTTTGTCTGCTTTTTGATTTGTGTCTAAAGTCATATTTGTGAATTTCAATCATATTGTTATATATTGTTATATATCAGTTTGTTTTGTTGTATAGTAATTCATCCTGGAGGAGGGCATGCAACCCACTCCAGTATTCTTTCCTAGAGAATCCCGATGAACAGAGGAGTGTGGTGGGTTACAGTCCATGGGATGGCACTGTCGGGCATAACTGAGTGATTAAGCACAATGCAGTACTTTATGCAGCAAAAGCATCACAGTATCTTTATCTACCCCACTGCTGATGGGTGTTTGGGTAATTTCTTAACCATGGATATTATAAATTATACTTTTATGAATATTTACTACAAATATTTTGGTGGGCACTTGTATGCATTCAGTTCAGTTCAGTTGCCCAGTTGTGTCCAACTCTTTGCAACCCCATGAATCATAGCATGCCAGGCCTCCCGGTCCATCACCAACTCCCGGAGTCTACTCAAACTCATGTCCATCGAGTTGGTGATGCCATCCAGCAATCTCATCCTCTGTCGTCCCCTTCTCCTCCTGCCCCCAATCCCTCTCAGTATTAGGGTCTTTTCCAGTGAGTCAACTCTTCACGTGAGATGGTGAAAGCATTGGAGTTTCAGCTTTATAATCAGTCCTTCTAATGAATACCCAGGACTGATCTCCTTTAAGATGGATGGTAGGACCTCCTTGCAGTCCAAGGGACTCTCAAGAGTCTTCTCCAACATCACAGTTCAAAAGCATCAATTCTTTGGCGCTCAGCTTTCTTCACAGTCCACCTCTCACATTCATGCATGACCACTGAAAAAACTATAGCCTTGACTAGATGGACCTTTGTTGGCAAATAATGTCTCTGCTTTTGAATATGCTATCTAGGTCATAATTTTCCTTCCAAGGAGTAAGTGTGTCTTTTAATTTCATGGCTGCAGTCACCATCTGCAGTGATTTTGGAGCCCCCCAAAATAAAGTCTGACACTGTTTCCCCATCTATCTCCCATGAAGTGATGGGACCAGATGCCATGATCTTTGTTTTCTGAATGTTGAGCTTTAAGCCAACTTCTTCACTCTCCTCTTTCACTTTCATCAAGAGGCTTTTTAGTTCCTCTTCACTCTCTGCCATAAGGGTAGTGTCATCTGCATATCTCAGGTTATTGGTATTTCTTCCAGCATCTTGATTCCAGCTTGTGTTTCATCCAGCCCAGCGTTTCTCATGATGTACTCTGCATATAAGTTAAACAAGTAGGGTGACAATATATAGCTTTGACGTGCTCCTTTTCCTATTTGGAACCAGTCTGTTGTTCCATGTCCAGTTCTAACTGTTGCTTCCTGACCTGCATATAGG
>SJYC01118250.1:0-16214 GCA_006408675.1 Madoqua kirkii | reverse complement strand
ACCCTGGAGAGTTACTTGACAGTTTTATCAAATAGAAATAATGTAATGCTTGAAGGATGCACTTTTAAAATGATGACTATTACATGAAATAAATGGCTATATAAAATTGAACAGTTATGAGCATTCTTTATCTCATTTCCCTGAAGAGAGAGCTTACATAGTTGTATATACAGTTTCACTAGGGGCCTTCAGGACAAGTTCCATTGTATCAGTGTTATTTAGAGCCTTTACTCCGATGCTTTAACTATTTGTCTTTCATGCCAATCTTTTAGTATTCTGTACTCATTGCATTCCATAAATTTCTATTTTTATTATGTTCCAAAAATCCAATAAAATGTAAGTTAGGAATAAATGGAAATAGTTAATATTGCATTTCTGCCTATTGATGTTTGGATGGGAGTTCCAATGAGAAGTCAACTACCTGCAGTTTTCTAGGTGACACACAATCACCCCCAGGTAGATTAAGGAACTTCAGCATGGATTGTTCTTAAATCAGAAAATCTCACCTGAGTAAAAAGGGAAAGCTATGTACTTGCTCTGGGAATGTCTTCTAACGTATTAATGTTATTAAATATCAATTAATAAAATTCATATTGCTACGCGGTCCTTAAGTATTGCTTCTAAATGTCATCTGAAAGATAAGCATGGCTTTGAAGTCTGTATTGTGTGTAAATATGCTGACATTGTAGAAAAATCAACAAAGCTGACAGTGACTGTGTCCTTAGCATCTGTCATCCTTTCAGAGAGCTTTTTATCTGTGGGACAAAGTTACAGTAATTGGATTTTTTTTTCCTGCATGAAATAATTTGAAATTGGAAGACATGCCCAGAAAAGACATGGATCCCCCGGATCCCCCATTTCTACTCAGAAGAGATCTAAGAACAATCTTGAGGTTCCTTAATCTACCTAGTAGTGATTATGTGTCACCTGGATAATTCCATAGCAAATTTTCTGCAGAAGCCTCATGCCCTGGTATCATTTAGGAAGAACTTTTCGTGAAATTATGCTCTCAAATGAGGCTTCTACTATGGCCTGAGAAACCTGAATCTTCTGAAATCTAAGTGAGAATTTTGCAGTCAAGATAAAAATGATCTAGAGAGAATAAAGAAGACCTTTAGATTCAGTTCCAATATATTTAAAAAACAATCCCTCCCCTACTTGACTGCAGCAGTGCCGTCTTTCCTCACCTTTGATCAAGAAATTATGACTTCTTCTCAGAGAAATAATTTGAATGTAGGAAAGGTAAAACAATTGAGTAAAGAGGTACTTCACAGGCAGGCAAAGCACATGTTCTAATTTAATGGAATCTTAGAAGATCAAGGTTGGACTAGACAGAAAGATACACTATGTTAACAAGTTCAACCTCTACGCATACTCATATGGTATAGTCATTTCAGCAATGAGCCAGTGCCTACAGTGATAGGGAGATCACTACTTCCATACAGCTAGGCAGCTCTAATCATTATTTATTTATGCATTTGTATAACAAGCATTTGAAGAGACAGACTTTTTGACAGACATTCTGCTTATGCAGTGAACCTGTTATACATGGATACACTCTGAAGGCCTGTGTGTAGCAAGAGATGCCACTAAACCAAAAATCACAATAGCACATTCTTCCTTATATTGGACTGAATTCTCTGCCTAAAACTCACTATTCTGGATTAATTTCTCAAAGGCAAACATAATATGTCTAACAATACCCCACAGCCCAAGCCCTTCGGCTTAAATAGTTTTATCAGGCTTCCTTTTTTTGTGTGTGGATTAAAACCCCCATTTCAATTCATTTGTTCATTGATTTATTCATTCATTCAACAAGTATGTTTTAAATATTTATCATGGAGAAATCGTGGGAAAACTGTAGACAAGATACCTGTCTTCTAGAAGCTGATGATTTCATCTTTCACTATTCTTGGGTAAAAGAATTCCCCTATAAATATCTCTTTGTTTACCACTTGAAATAAAATCTCATCTAAAAAGAAGTATGACTGACTGACAGCCCCTGACTTCCCAGACTGTAAGATCTTAAAAAGCCAAGTATAACTTTTGTACCTTATTTGTATCATGGATCTCCAAGCAATTAGTTATATGGCAATACTTTCTTTACAGCATCACTTTTGCAGATATCTAAAATATATGATTACCATTGCAATCTGTGTGATTTCTATAATTTAATAGAAAACATGTCAAGTATTTTATATTAGCTTCAGAGACTGTAAACATGGGATTCCTCCTATGTTGGGAAAGTCAGTAAAGCCCATTTACCAAACTCAGAGAAGCTGATAACCTCTTTCTTTCCTTGGGATTATTTTTGAGAACTTACGATCTCCCAATATTCCATAGACACTGATATAGGTATTAATATTAAAGGGCACAGGGCAACAGAATAACTCTTGAGCCACAATTCAAATTACTCTCCTCTTCCCTCTGATGTTGGCCGCATCTCAAGGTACTGTGACTTATTTTTCCATCTGAAAACCAAATGATACAATACAAGGGTCAACTGCCTCCTCTTAATCAAAAGCATAGAGTTCTCAGGAACCTCTCCAGAATACTCAGCTTTGCTGGAGATTATCATTTTTCTCTGTTTAATTTTTCTGTGGTTATTTGTTTTTATTTTTTCCCCTCTTTCATGGACAGAGTCCCTTTCTCAATTTGATCTTCTAAAGCACTCAAGTTCAGCAAACTTTTCTCTCTCTGTAATATAATTACATGATTTTTTATGACTCTTCTCCCATGAGGCTATTTTGATATGACATATGAAGCATTGAATTTTTAGTCATTTTTTTTAACAAGTTATAAGCAAAAAGGGCATTGCTACTATTTCTTTGAATCTAACCCCATTGTTACTCCTTACCCCTGGGAAGGGCTTGGACAGTATTAGAGAGATCAGCCATCAATTATAGGACATATGTTTTTACTCTCCTCAGGGAAAATTTCCATGATGATGCAATTCACAATTGCATCCATGGCAAGCCTCTCTCACATGGTCATAGTTTTATTTTCTACAGAGCATATTCAGTGACCTGAATTTGCCTTGATTATCTATGGTTTTCCTTGTTTATATCTTTATCTCCCATAAGAGCACCACTCCCAACCCTAACTAAAAATTCATTTATATAAGGACAGGAAGCTGAGGGGCATAATTGATCATTGTTTCCATCTGGTGTAAAATTAACAGTAAAAAAGTGAAAAATACACACCCACACATGTGCTAAGGAATGAACCAGAGGAGATGTATTTTTTACATTGGCTTATCTCATAAAGAATTTTCAATTCTCTTCATTCTTAGAACTTCACACTAACTGGATATATCTAGTGTCTGATATCTATTTATTCAACAGTAAAAATTAGCATACTTGTTCATTTAATAACTTGATTGTCAAGTATCTTTGAGACTCTGGATGAAGACAATGACACAGAGTTCCTGAATTTCCCTCCTCCCAAAGGTAATCAAATACACAGCTACACACAGAGCAATGCCTTCTGATAGAAAGCAAGAGACTGAGAGCGTGCCTGCATAGAAAGAAGTCAGTGAGCCTGAGACACTCTCACCATAAGCCCTATCCCTAACACAGTACCACACAACAGAGAACACCCAAACTCTTAGCTTTCCCCCAGAGGAGTGAAGGCTATGGACCACACATCTAACACTCCAGCTTTTAAGACTGCCACCCAAGGGATGAGACCCCAAAGTATCTAGTTCTAAAGGCCAATGGGGCTTGCATTCATGAGTCTAAAATGACTAGTATAACAAAGGGAGAAGCAGTTGTTAATGGAAGTGTATTTACTGTTGCTATCCCCACCCAGGGACTAATGCAGAGAAAATTAGTCTCCACCCAGGGACAAATGTGGAAATAGTCCATCTTCCAGTCTTTCCCTGGAAGGGGATTGACTACACATTTTGCAAACTGCTGCCTCAGGGTCCAGCATCTAATTTGCATACATCTAAGAGACATCACTTTGCTGACTAAGGTCCATCTAATCAAGGCTATGGTTTTTCCTGTAGTCATGTATGGATGTAACAGTTGGACTCTGAAGAAGGCTGAGCACCAAAGAATTGATGCTTTTGAACTGTGATGTTGGAGAAGACTCTTGAGAGTCCCTTGGACTGCAAGGAGATCCAACCAGTCCATTCTGAAGGAGATCAGCCCTGGGACTTCTTTGGAAGGAATGATGCTAAAGCTGAAACTCCAGTACTTTGGCCACCTCATGCAAAGAGTTGACTCATTGGAAAAGACTCTGATACTGGGATGGTTGGGGGCAGGAGGAGAAGGGGATGACCGAGGATGAGATGGTTAGATGGCATCATGGACTTGATGAATGTGAGTCTGAGTGAACTCTGAGAGATGGTGATGGACAGGGAGGCCTGGGGTGCTGTGATTCATGGGACTACAAAGAGTCGGACACTACTGAGCGACTGAACTGAACTGAAACTCTGACTGTGATACTGCCTCCACTCTAAAGAGCCACTGGGCAATTCCAACACTCTCTCAGGATTACTCCAACATTAAGTCAGATCATCAGCAGCTCTGAAAGGATATTATCCATTCAGCTAGCATTCCCCAAAGTTTATGGTTGCCACCAGAGTGATGGCCTCCTTAGTCAGCCAGCTCTGATAATCAATGAGGCTTGCTATCTCAAGTCCCATAGGATAAGGGTGAACAAAAAATAGTTTTTAAATGGGTGCAGAAAGCAACTCACATCCCTCACCATGGCTATACATCCAAGCTCAATTGCATAACTTCAACACAATAAAAGCCATGTATGACAATCCAGAGCTAATAGTATACTCTGTGGTGAAAAGGTGAAAAATTTTTCCTCTGAGAACAGAGACAAGGATACTCACTCTTGCCATTTTTATTCAACTCAGTACTAGACGTCTTACCCAGGGAAAATAGGCATGCAAAAAAAATAAAAATAAAATAAAACCCTAAATCAGAAAGAAAAAAAGAAGTAAAATTATATGTTTATAGATGATACAATCTTTTATACAGAAAACACTAAAGACTTGACCATAGCATTGTCTGAACTAATAAAAAGAATTCAGAAAAATTTCAGCACACAAAGTCAATCTACAAAAATCAGTTGTGTTTCTATACACAAACGCTGAACTATCAGAAAAGGAAATTCAGAAAACAATCTCATTGAGCAACAAAAAGAATACAATACTTAGGGATAAATTTAGCCAAGGAGGTAGAATATCTGTATAATGAAAACTATGAAACATTTATTTGTATCTCAAAAGACACAAATAAATGGAAAGATATTCTGTATTCATCGATTAGAAGAATTAACATTGTTAAAACATCCATATTACCCAAAGCAATGTACAGATTCAATGCAATCATTATCAAAATTCTCACAACGTTTTCACAGAAATATAACAACCAATCTAAAATTCACACAGAAGCATGAAAACCCTAAATAGCCAAAGCAACCTTGAGAAAAAAGAACAAAGCTATAGGGATCACAATTCCTGATTTCAAACTATGTTATAAACCTATAGATTCAAAATAGTATGGTATTGACCTTGAAAACAGACACAAAAACCAATGGAAAAGAAGAATCAAGAGCCAAAAAATAAAATCATGTGTGTATGGTCAATTAAGTTTGACCAAAATAATCCAAGAATACACAATAGAAAAAGGAGTCTTTTAAATAATGATGGAAAAACTGCTTATCTACATGCAAGAAAATGAAACTAGACTCTTGTCTTACACCATGTCCCCAAATCAACTCAAAATATGTTTAAATACTAGACTGCAATACCTGAAACTATAAAACTACAGGAGAAAATATAAGAAGTAGGCTACTTGCTGTTTCTGTTGACAAGGAATTTTTGGTGAGACAACAACAACAACAATAAAAACACATCAGGGTAATGCAAATCAAAATCACAGTGAGATATTTTTTCCTGTTAGCATATCCATCATAAAAGAGAAAAAAGATAATCAATGCTGGTGAGAATGTGGGGAAAGAGCACCTTTGTACATTATCAGTAGGAATGTAAACTGGTAGGTACAGTCTCTATTGAAAACAGTATGGAGATTCTTTGAAAAATTAGAAATAGAAACACCATATGATACAAATCTGACAACTGCACTACTACCTGCATATCCAAAAATGTAATTACTATTTTGAAGAGATATCTGTAATCCTGTGTTTATTATAGTTGTATTCACAATATTCAAGGTGTAAGGACAATCTTATGTCTATCAATGAATAAATGGATAAAGAAAATTTGATTATATACATACATACATATATATATATATACACATGCAGTGGAATATACATATATGATATTTATATATATACATATATATACATACAATGAAATATATATATATACAAACAATGGAATAAATACACACACATACACAATGAAATATTATTCAGCCTTATAAAAGAAGGAAAAGTTGCTATTTGCAACAATATAGATGAACCTGGATTACACTATGCTAAATGAAATAACCCCAGACAGGGCAAGAAAATACTGGATGGTGTCATTCATATGTATGAAGTTTTAGAAAGTTGAACTTGCAGAAGTAGAGAATAGTGTAGTGGTTTTCAGGAATGGGGTAGGTAAAAGAAAATGGGGTGAAAGAGTGAAAACATTCAGTTGTAAGATAAATAAGGTCTATTCAAATCTAATAGGTAACATAGTGACGCTAGTTGAACTCTGTATTGTGTAATATAAATTTGCTGAGAGCAGAACTTACATATTTCATACACAAAAATATAAATAAATATGGTATTGGATATGTTAATTAAATCATTAATGAAGCGATGGGGATTCTTTCATAATATATTAATATATCAAGTCATCACTTTGAACCCTTTAGATATAAATTTCATTGGCTGTGAATCCACAAAATGCTTGAATTCCTAAAAACTGTATTTGAAATTAAGGTAGATGAAGAAAGGGAGAACATTTTTGAGATCAAAATAATAAACCTGGATTTGTCAAATGACCAGATAGCTGTCAGTCTGCAAGTAGTTATCAGTTAATTTGTAGGCACAGATTGCTGAGTAGGTGATCTTTTATAGTATGGAAAATTCTTCATAGAAGTTCAACAACTGAAGGCTTGTTACTAAAGACTGAGTCATTGTTGCCCATCACTAGATGAATGGATAAAGAAATGAGGTATTTTCCATAATAGAATGTTATTCAACCATAAAAAATAAATGGAATCTTGCCATTTGGTACAAGATGGATGGACCTTGAGGGCATTGGTGGTGGTTTAGTCACTAAGTCATGTCCAACTCTTGCAACCTCATGGACTGTAGCCCACCAGGCTCCTCACTCAGTCCATGGGATTCTCCAGCAAGATACTGGATTGAGTTGCCATATCCTGTCCCAGCAGTTCTTCCTGACTGAGGAATCATATCTGAATCTCCTGTACTGCCTGCAGATTTTTTGCCAACTAAACTACCAGGGAAGCCCTTGAGGACATTATGCTAAGTCAAATAAGTCAGACAAAGAAAGACAGGCACCATATGATCTTATTTATATGTGAAATATTTTTTTAAAAAGGAAACTCATAGATATAGAGAAGCTTGCCAGAGGTGAGGTGTGTGTGTGTGGCAGGTGTGCAAAGTGCATGAAGGAAATTAAAAGTTACAAACTTCCAATTATAATATCAGTAAGTCATGAGGGTGTAAAGTATGGAAACTACAGTTAATAATACCATATTGTATATCTGCAATCAGCTGAGTAAATCTTAAAAGTTCTCATCACAAGAAAAAAATTATAATTACGTATGTATGGTAATAGATGCTAACAAGATTCATCATGGTGATCATTTTGCGATATATACAAATATCTAATCATTATCTTGTACACTGAAACCTGAAATATGATGGTGGGCATCAACTATACCTGAATTTAAAAAAAAAAAATGATGAGCTATTGTTGCCAAAGGTAGAAACCAAAGAAGTTAATGAATAAACTGCTTAAAAGTACACATTGTGAAATTGTTTTCACTAGATTAAGAAGTAATACTAAACCCTACCATGTGTAACATAGATAGCTAGTGGGAAGCTGCTGTATAGCAGAGATTGCACAGCTTGGTGCTCTGTGATGACTTAGATGGAGGGGGGCTGGGAGGATGGGAGGGAGATAAGAGAGAGGGGATATGTGTAGATATACAACTGATTCACTTTGTTGTACAGCAAAAACTAACACAACATTATAAAGCAATTACATTTCAATAATGAAACTTTAGAAAGAAGCAATAGAGGAAATTTTAAAACTGATAATTTTCTCACTTAAATCTCAATAAAGCAGAAAAAAGAATGAATTTAAAAATTACCTATAAAATTACTAAATTTAAGTTATTTGCTACTTCAAATGTGTATTCTATATACTTTCTTACTATGGTGAACTATATATTGAACACATAGGGATAGACAAGGGTAGGAAGAGGATATTTGTGCCACCTGTGATCTCTTTTTCAACATCCTAGACTTCAAAAGAAATTCCAAATTATACTTTAACAGTTCTTCCAGTACTTTTTTAAATATTAAAACATCATTAAACATTTAGGTAATAAAACATTTAAAAATGCCTTTGGTAACTAATCCTGATACAGACACTAGCTTTTTCTAATAGACTTTAAAAATCTTATATTTAAATTTAAATATAATCCAATTAAAATAATCTTATCAAAACTGAAAAAAATCATCTTTATATTTTGGGAGATATTCATAATGGTACAAGAGTAAAAGCTATTTAGTAATATTTTACAAACATATTAAGAGATTTGCATTTTGTCTAGGAGGGTTTGACATGATCAAGACAAAACGTTCCTTTCTTATGGAATAACATTCTACTGCTATATTAATACACAGAAACAACAAATGACTTGAGATAATGCTGATATTTACAGTTCCCTTCACTGAAAAGTTGTTTGTGTTTTTTTTTTTAATAAATATATAGTGAAACCTTAGTTGAGGCATTTTACTGTTTGAGGGACATCAGCCAGTGGTCAGAGAAGACACTGGCCAACTTAGATTAGTCTATCACGTTAATGCATACTGCCCTTTTAATGTGTTACTATTTACTGGTAGTGTTGGCAATAGTTCTGCTGCTATTAAAGGTAGTTTATTTTTGCTACACACTTCTACTCAGTAGAAGATGCACATTATTGCCTGAAAACCTTCTAACACTGAAAAGTATGTATTTACACACTCTCTTAAAAATGAAAAACTTCATCTAGGAACTAGATGAAAATCTACCCAAAATAACACAGTAAGAGGTAGATTCAAAACTGAACTGCCAGCTGTACTGGGAACATGCATGCGTGCTAAGTCATTTCCACTGTGTCTGATTCTTTGCAACCCTATGGACTCCTCTGTCCATGAGATTCTCCATGCAAGAATACTGGAGTGGGTTGCCAGACTCTCTGCCAGGGGATCTTCCTGAACCAGGGATCAAACCCACATCTTATTATGTCTCCTGCAGGTGGTTCTTTACAACTAGCGCAGCCTGGGAAGCCCTACTGGGGACATGGCACTAAAAATATTCAGCGGTGGAGGCCCATGAGAGAAGGAGATTGTTAGGAGAAATGATGGAACTGGAAGATTAAGAATGATTCCACCTAAATTTGCCTCAAAACAAAGGATACCCAAGTTCCCCTTTTAAACTGATTCATTTCTGAGTCAAGTCAAATGGTGCGTAACCTAGAGTTTGCTTTCTGTGAGTTTCCAACTGCATAAATTCTACCAATGCCATCACAGTGGACAAATCAACATAGTTGATCCCAAGAAACCAGGGTTAGTCATCATTTCATTCCATCCAGTCCTATGTGCACTTACATACATCATTGCAAATATTTGAGTTCTGGGTAAATGTCAGGCACTTGGGCACATCCTCCCTTGCCCTGGAGGAACATCTCTCACCTTAGCAGGACAACACTCAAGAGAAAAGACCCAGACAAACACAGAGCTCATATCCCACGTGCCTCCAAACTGTATTTAAACATCTTCTGTGCGTGAAAGGTCAGTTTCACAAAACCCAAATCTTGGAAAATATTTGTCTATAAAGTGCAAACTCTTGAAAAAGTTAGTTCTCTCTTTCAACATTGTTACAGCCAACTGAATTATTTAGCCAAGGATCCACATGATACATTTCTGATATGTTAAAATATTTTTTAAGCACAAATTAGTCTGCCTCAAAGTCTTTCTAAACCAAAAAAAAAAAGATTTATGGCATTAATTAAATGAGAAAAATCTATAGGAAACATTTTTTGTCCCTTTATATTGATTTACCAGCCATTAAAACTACTTTTCATCTTACTGAGTGAGAAATAAAAGACCAATTATAAAGCAGAAAGGATTGATTTTTTAAAATTGTAATAAACATTTTGCTTTTTTTTAAATAAACCTTAAAACTTTTTAGGTTAATGATAGTTTACATAATATGTCCCCTCAATTCTGAATCTGAACCTGTGAAACCCAATTTTACTATAAATCACAACTCCAGCTTTTCTTGCCTAAACAGAAGAAAGAATGAATGGCAATTGGTGAATAAGCCATAAAGTGTTAAAATTTGGGATATTTTTGTCAGGTGTTTCTCCTGAGAAAAGGTTAAGAAGGTGACAATTGTGTAATACTCCTCAAGATGAGAAACAGGATAAGCTCTTAAATTTATTCACAATCAGGAGACTATACATCATATAAACATAAGCTAACCAATACTTCGGTTTCCTTTTTGCCTCTGGAGATAAAGCGAAATCACATTGAGACGCCAAGGGGAGAAGAAATACTTCTCCCATCCATATTTCTCTCCTTTCAAAGTCTAGTTAGAAAATCAGCCATCAAAAAAAAAAAAAATCAGCCATCAGTTTTCATCTGGATTCATACATCCTCTCAACCATTTAGACAATATAATCTTTGTAACCTTGAAATTATAACATAAAAATAGAAAAGCTAACAAAGAAACCTAAACAAATTAAATAGAACCTATTCTTTGACATGCAAATGTACTTTAGCTTTACACCACTGAGGTCTTAGGTTTCATTATTGTTAAAAATGTCAAGCAGTATTTTGCCTTTCGGGAGTGTAGGTTTTGTTCCTGTTTCAATCTTACTCAAAACTCTCTATTGCATAATGTATGAGGTGCAGCAGCCTTTGGTTGTTGCTTTTTTCTTTTTAAATTATAAGCTATGAACACCACAGTAGCATTTTGCTAAATAGTTTTGCACATACTGACTTTTAGACATTTATAAAATAACAATATAAAATGAGAAATCATTTTCGGATGATTATTGTCTAGTGTGCAGCTTACAGAAGTGAAAATAATCTGTCCTCATTAATGGAGCAAGGTGGGCTTTCACCTGCTCAGTTCATGAGCATTTCTTCCAACTTACATGGTGCAATCCTCAAATGACTTCATCAAATCCTCTCTCTCATTTCTCACCAATACCTGACACCTTACCCTCTAATCAGTGAGAAACCCACTGATTAGAAGTTATATGGACAGAATTTGCTGAAAGCGTGACTGTTGTATTGGAGAAGGAAATAGCAACCCACTCCAGTATTCTTGCCTGGATTATTCCATAGACAGAGGAGCCTGGCAGGCTACAGTCCATGGGGTTGCAAAGAGTCAGACATGACTGAGTAGCTAGCAACACCGAGTGGTATATAAAAACCTCCTGCTTTCTCCCTTGCCTTAACCTTCTGGGGTTCTGTGAGCTTATTGAACTTACCATGTGTTTGCAATGTGTTAAGGCTTTTAGGAAGATAATTCCCTTTGTAATAGGAAATATCTGAAGGGTGTTCATGGGAGAAATGCAACAACAATTCTGGAAAAAACAAGAGTTGGGAACATGAGATTTACAAATAGATTTTAAAATTGTTGTGTTTCATTCAACAATTTTTCAGAAACACAGATGATCACAGTCAATTTTTCCCTGTCAGGGTGGACAGAGTAGTCATGAAGATCTAAGGAGATAATACATGTTTTAGGGCAGGGCTCAGCCTGGGGAGAGTGATCAGTTAAAGTTTGGTGCAATTATTGAAATCAATATTTTCTTTATATGAGTCACTGTAAACTTGTCGAGAAAAGCTGAAATATAACTTTTTAAAGATGAGTCTTGATTGAATCAGAAAACATAGGAAAAACAATGATTTAGATTCTAGGACCATAGCTGTGACTAACAGCCAATATGGAAGATAATACTTCATATTCACTAAGACAGCTATAATCAAAATGCCAAAAAAAGTATCAGTGTGTATATGAGGTTGAAATCAGATACAGTCCTTCAGTTCAGTTCAGTTCAGTTCAGTCACTCAGTCATGTCCAACTCTTTGCAACCCCTTGGACTGCAGCACACCAGGCTTCCCGGACCATCACCAACTCCCAGAGCTTACTCAAACTCATGTCCACTGAGTTGGTGATGACATCCAACCATCTCATCCTCTGTTGTCCCCTTCTCCTCCCACCATCAATCTTTCCCAACACCAGGGTTTTTTCAAATGAGTCAGTTCTTCAGATCAGATGACCAAAGTATTAGAGTTTCAGCTTCAGCATCAGCCCCTCAATGAATATTCAGGACTGATTTCCTTTAAGATGGACTGACTGGATCTCCTTGTTGTCCAAGGGACTCTCAAGAGTCTTCTCCAACACCACAGCTCAAAGCATCAATTCTTCAATGCTCAGCTTTCTTTATAGTCCAACTCTCACATCCATACATAGCTACTGGAAAAACCATAGCTTTGACTAGATGGGCAAAGTAATGTCTCTGCTTTTTAATATGCTGTCTAGATTGGTCATAACTTTTCTTTCAAGGAGCAAGTGTCTTTTAATTTCATGGCTGCAGTCACCATCTGCAGTGATTTTGGAACCACAAAAAATAAAGTCTCTCACTATTTCCATTGTTTCTGCATCTATTTGCCATTAACTGATGAGACTAGATGCCATAATCTTAGTTTTTTGAATGTTGAGCTTTAACCCAACTTTTTCACTCTCCTCTTTCACTTTCATCAAGAAGCTCTTTAGTTCTTTGCTTTTTGCTATAAGTGTGGTGTCATCTGCATATCTGAGGTTACTGATATTTCTCCTGGCAATCTTGATTCCAGCTTGTGCTTCATCCAGTCCAGCATTTCTCATGATGTACTCTGCATATAAGTTAAATAAGCAGGGTGACAAAATAAAGCCTTGACGTTCTCCTTTCCAGATCTGGAACTGGTCTGTTGTTACATGTCTGATTCTAGCTGTCGCTTCTTTACCTACATACAGATTTCTCAGGAGGCAGGTCAAGTAGTCTGATATTTTCCACAGTTTCTTGTGGTCTACACAGACAAAGGCTGTGGCATAGTCAATAAAGAAGAAGTAGATGTTTTTCTAGAACCCTCTTGCTTTTTCAATAATCCAACAGATGTTGGCAATTTGATATCTGGTTCCTCTACATTTTCTAAATCCTGTTTGAACATATGGAAGTTCATGATTCATGAACTGCTGAAGCCTGGCTTGGAAATTTTGAGCATTAGTTTGCTAATGTGTGAGATGACTACAATTATGTGGTAGTTTGAGCATTCTTTGGCATTTCTTTCTTTGAGATTGGAATAAAAACACCTTTTCCAGTCTTGTGGCCACTGCTGAGTTTTCCAAGTTTGCTGGCATATTGAGTGAAGCACTTTCACAGCATCATCTTTCAGGATCTGAAATAGCTCCACTGGAATTCCGTCACCTCCTCTAGCTTTGTTGGTAGTGATGCTTCATAAGGCCCACTTGACTTCACATTCCAGGATGTCTGGCTCTAGGTGAGTGATCACACCATAGTGATTATCTGGGTTGTGAAGATCTTTTTTGTACAGTTCTTTTGTGTATTCTTGCCAACTCTTCTTAATATCTTTTGCTTCTGTTAGGACTATACCATTTCTATCCTTTATCAAGCCCATCTTTGTATGAAATGTTCCCTTGGTATCTCTAATTTTCTTGAAGGGCTTTCTAGTCTATCTCATTCTGTTGTTTTCCTCTATTTCTTTGCATTGATCACTGAAAAAGGCTTTCTTATCTCTCCTTGCTATTCTTTTGAACTCTGCATTCAAATGGGTGTATTTTCCTTTTCTCCTTTGCTTTTTGACATTCTTCTTTCTCAGCTATTTGTAAGGTCTCCTCAGACAACCATTTTGCCTTTTTTTCAATTATTTTTCTTGGGTATGGTCTTGATCACTGCCTCCTGTACAATGTCAGAAACCTCCGTCCATAGTTCTTCAGGTACTCTGTATTCCTAACAGGGTTGTAAAATGGTATAGCTCATTAGAGAACAATTTGGCACTTCCTCAAAATGCTAAATAGAGTTACCCCTATGACTCAGCAACTCCACTTCTAAGTATAGAGAAATGAAGTGAAAGAGAAGTGAAAATATATGTCTGCTGATCGCACAAAAACTTTTACTATAATACTCAACCACATTAGTTATAATGGCTCTGAAGTCCATTCTGAAGGAGATTAGCCCTGGGATTTCTTTGGAAGGAGTGATGCTAAAGCTGAAACTCCAGTACTTTGGCCACCTCATGCGAAAAGTTGACTCATTGGAAAAGACTTTGATGCTGGGAGGGATTGGGGGCAGGAGGAGAAAGGGACAACAGAGGATGAGATGGCTGGATGGCATCACGGACTCGATGAACGTGAGTCTGAGTGAACTCCAGGAGATGGTGATGGACAGAGAGGCCTGGTGTGCTGCGATTCATGGGGTCGCAAAGAGTCGGACACGACTGAGCGACTGAACTGAACTGAACTGAAAGTCGAAACAACCCAGATGCTAACCAATTGATAAGTAGATAAACAAAACAGAGTACCTCTATTATGTTGGCATATGAAAAGAGTACAGTATCTATGTGTTTTACAGCATGGATGAAACTTGGAAATGTTGTAAGTGAAAAGAAGGAAAGATGGAAGTAAGGGAGGGAGAGAGAGAGAATAAAGAGGGAGTTCAGTTCAGATCAGTTCAGTTCAGTAGCTCACATATGCTAATGTGAACTGCACATATACAAATACATAATTATATACATATGGAAAATTGTTTTTGCAGAAAGCAGTACATTGGGCTACAGGGAAAAAAACTTTATGAGGAATTTCAAGAAACAAGGACACATAGATGATAAAAATAATTTAAAAAGAATATCGTAATAGCCCTCAAATGCCTCAGCATAATCATTTTTTTCAGGTATTATCTTTCCTGTGCCTGTTCTTGCTCTAAGCACACGTTCTGTTTCTGATTTCATTCTTACTCAGAATTAAAGTGTCACTGGCTGCTGCCATGATCCTGACAATATAGAGTTGCCTTTCTCTTTCAGAAGCCTGTGAAATACTCTGGTGTGGCTGGAATCTTGGTTCCTTAGGGCAGAAAATATGTCTGGACTCCCAGGCTGAAGAATTCAGAAAACCTGCAGCTCAGACCCCACCCTCACAACTTCCCCTTTCTCCCACCTCCACCCCAGAAAAACTGAGACAGAACATGTCTGGGGGCCTGTGCTGTCTCCTTCCCAGTCTCTAGTGGACACATCATAGCAGGAGAGGTCGTTGATGGACTTTCTAAGTCTCAAGTACAAAAATGGCTCCCACAGGCTGAGGGCAAAGGAAGAAGGTTGAAGGCCATTGTGGTAATCCAGGCAGGACATACAGGAGATGAGAGAGCCTTTACTGTGAGTGTGAGGGTGGCGGGGTCGGGGGCATGATGACACACAAAGACAGAGCTGTGTGACCAGCAGGTGTCAGTGATTAATTTAACAGGGAGGAGGCAAGAAGTCCTCTAGGCTGAATGGCTAATGAGACGGTGATTCCACTAATGAGATGGTGAGGTGTGAGGAGGATGTGTTTTCTGGAATCCCATGGAGGGCATATGGAGTCAGAGGAGCCTGCAGGATGTTGGGCTGAGAGTTAGCAGCAGCAGCTAGAATTCCGAGTGAAGACAACCTTTTAAAACCACCCCTTTTCTTTGAAATAGCAAAAATGCAGCATTCAAAGCAGGAATGTGGAAGGAATGCACGACATGATGATACATGAAAAGATGAAATCTTACACAGCAGAGCCAATTAGAAGAGGGTGAGGGAAACTGAAGGGAGGAGAGAGATAACCTCTTAAACCAATGCTTTAGGCCAGCTAGGAATTCAAATGTCAGGTAAGTTGCATGACAGGCTCTAAAACAGCAGCACTGACCGCAGACTGGTAGACAGTCAATAAGATTAGGACTAAAGATACA
>SJYC01118247.1:0-30458 GCA_006408675.1 Madoqua kirkii | reverse complement strand
GAGGATGAGAGGGTTGGATGGCATCACCAACTCAATGGACATGAGTTTGAGTAAACTCTGGGAGTTGGTGATGGACAGGGAAGTCTGGCATGCTGCAGTCTATGGGGTCACAGTCAGACGTGACTGAATGACTATAGTGAACTGAACTCAGTTCCTGTCCTGACCTTCTATGTTGAGCAAAACATCCACTGGATTTTGGTGATGTTCAAAGGAGAGAAGACCAGATAAGTTCCTAAATGGCTTTCATGAACCAGGTGAGGGTAGGACCAGATGACAATTGAACTCTTCATTTCTCAGTAATGTGAGAACTGAAGCAGATGTCAGATTACTGAACAGTTTGGAATGCCAGGCCTCAGAACTGCCAGCTGGCCAACCTTTGTTTGGAAAGTTTGAGGCAAGAGCAAGAAGTAGATGTTCATAAACTCACACTCCACCATTACCATGGGCCCAGTGACCAGTTCACCAAAGGAGACACTGACTTTCCCTCACACAGAAGAGACCGATCAGGAGACAGTCACTCTTAAACACAAAGAACTATCTGCCCCATGATGCCATTTAGAAAATATCTGACACAAAGAAAACCATACCAAATATTTGGAAAAAATGAAGTAATAAACTGACAAAAAAAAATCAAAGGGGCATTTATCTGTTGAGGTGTAATAGTGCCTTTTTATATAGAAAGCACTGTCAGGCCCTTTTGCTATCTCTTGAGACACCTTCTCAAGGTAATAGTGAATATTATCCGTGATATAGATGTAGTCACTGTAGTATTGTTTGAAACAACTGAATTTACACATGTTGGTTGTGATAGGGTATATTTTGATGAAGCTTTGGATCCTTAAGTTTTGGCTGCAGACTTATCTTACCTGCAAGCTCATGAAGATATTCAGAGAGACTGTCTTGGAAAACGTATTATTATAAATGTATATTTGTCCCTTTGTTGTTGTTCAGTCGTCCAGTCATGTCCAAACTCTGAGACACCATGGACTGCAGCACACCAGGACTCCGTTTCTCACCATCTCCCAGAGTTTGCCCATGTTCATGTTCATTGCATCTGTAATGCCATCTTGCCATCTCATCCTCTGATGCCCTCTTCTTCTGCCCTCAGTCTTTTCCAGAATCAAGGACTTTTCCAGTGAGTTGTCTGTTTATATCAGGTAATCAAAATACTGGAGTTTCAGTTTCAGCATCAATCCTTCCAGTGAATATTCAGGGTTGGTCTCCCTTAAGATTGACTGGTTTGAGCTCCTTGCTGTCCAACAGACTTTTAGATTTCATGTTCATTGCATCTGTAATGCCATCTTGCCATCTCATCCTCTGATGCCCTCTTCTTCTGCCCTCAGTCTTTTCCAGAATCAAGGACTTTTCCAGTGAGTTGTCTGTTTATATCAGGTAATCAAAATACTGGAGTTTCAGTTTCAGCATCAATCCTTCCAGTGAATATTCAGGGTTGGTCTCCCTTAAGATTGACTGGTTTGAGCTCCTTGCTGTCCAACAGACTTTTAGAAGTCTTCTCCAGCACCACAGTTCAAAGGCATCAATTCTTTGGCATTCTGCCTTCTTTATAGTCCAACACTCACAACTGTATGTAACCAGTGGGAAGACCATAACCTTGACTATACAGACCTTTGTTGGCAGACTAATGTCTGTTAATTTTAACTTGTCTTAATTTTAACTTGTCTCTTAATTTCTAATTCTAGAAAAGATATCCCCAGCCTTATGGGACCAGAACTACAAGAGATATGAGATTGTTGCCAGTTGGTATAGGCATCTGATGTAAGAAGTTCAATATTCTATAGAAATCAAATTTTGAGAGGAGAAAAAAGCAGAGACAATAAGGTTGACAGAGAAGAGAAAGGAGCACAAGAACAGAAGCAAAAAAAATGCTAAAGGGCATTAGAGACTCAGAGGGGTGTGTGTGTGTGTGTGTGTGTGTGTGTGTGTGTGTGTGTGCTAAGTTGCTTCAGGCATGTCTGACTCTTTGTGATCCCATTGATTGTAGCCCATTAGGCTTCTCTGTCCATGGAATTCTCCAGGCAAAAATACTGTAGTGGGTTTTCATTTCCTACTCATGGGGATCCTTCCAACCCAGGGATCAAACCCATGTTTCTTAAGTCTCTTGCATTAGCCATCGGGTTCTTTACCACTGACATCACCAGAGAAGTAGAGACTGGTAAACTGAGATAGAAATGAAGACACTTTAGGAGAGACCAGAGACAAACAGAAGGAGTCACTATTTTTATCTCCTTATAGTTTTCCACCTTCTAATTCCATACCCGTGTGATTTCCAAGCACACTATATCCTTAATATAACCCCCATCCCCATGTCCTACCCTTTCAGGTCCTTTATATCCCAAAGACAAGCGCATGTCCTCTGCTGCACAGAGCCACAAATTCAACAGCCCACCTCTTCCCAGAGAAGTCTATTTAAGCTTTGCCAAAGTTCTTTGGAGTAAATATTAGCATTCTCCTCATTGTTAAGGTACCCATGAAATAAATCTTGCAAATCAAAAATAGTGAACATGGGCATAAACTAAGAATGTCTCTAGCAAAGCAGAGAATGGGGTAACAAGATTCATTACAACTGCAGAAGAGGAGTTTTAGAGGACGTATGATTCCTTGATGATCTGACCAAGTCAAGGTATCAGGAGGCTCAGATCAGTTATTTCCATTTTGCTTCTGAAGCTCCTGACTCCTTCTTACGGTCTTGTCTCCATATTTTAGCACAATTGTTTACAAAATCACAGCCAGAAAGACAAAGCTGATCCATGTTACCCTATGAATAATGACCAAACTCTAAAACCAAAAGGTGAGAAATGCAATTAGGGTCCTTAAAGTAAGAAAATAAGCAACATATGCAAGTTTAAGAGGTGCTCCTTCTGATTCTAGTCCATAAATCACAGATAGGTCTGTCTCTGCAGCTATTATTTATAAGAACACGGTTCTGGAACAAAGGGAAATAGTAAAGCTGACTAGGCATCCTCCCTATGAGCTCAGGTGCCTGGCAACTGATGTAGACATAGAAGGTGAGCTGCATTGTGCTGCTTTCCTGTCCTTGTGATTCTGAAGAGACTGGACTGGAACCATTAGGAGGTCAAGTCATCTTTGCTCTAAGGAGAGTGGTGAGATACATATATGAGTTTCAGTTATATCTTGTAATGTTCAAGGAGTCTCTGGTTCTCTTAGACATAGAAGGGCAGAACTGTAGCTCTTTGCATCTTTAAGAACAGTGCAGCCCCTTTCTCTCACAGGTGCCTAGAATGGGATTTGGGGCAGAAGGAAAAGTATGGTCAGTTGGCTCTAAATTTAAAAATGTTCCAGTCTATTCACTCTTGTCAGCCACTCTAGTGCTTGAAAGCATGGACACTGGAGTCAGGTGATATTGGGTTTAAATGCTAACTTGATCATTTTTATTGCCATTTAGTCACTAAGCTATGTCTGACTCTTTTGCAACCTCATGGACTATAGCCCACCAAGGCAAGAATTTCCTAGGCAAGAATACTGAAATGAGTTGTCATTTCTTTCACCAGGGGATCTTCTCAACCCAGGGATTGAACCTGCATCTCCTGCATTAGCAGGTGGATTCTTTACCACTGACCACCTGGGAAGCCAACTTTATTACTTACTAGCTGTAAAACCAGACTAAGTTATTAATCTTGCCGATCCTCACTATAAATGAGGATATTGACTACTTACTTCATGAGTTTATTGAGGTGAATAAACTAAAAGCGTGGAAAATGTGTACAAGACATTGTACAAATTCACTTTTGATAAATACTTGCTATAATAAAAAATAATAAACTTAGGACAGACATGAAAACATTCTCCAGGACCAAAAAGTGAAATAACCTAGTCATGCACTAAAAATTTCTGTGAAGAAGGGGAGTGAAAGGGAATAGGTCTGGGATTGGTAGTCTCAATGGTTTTTTCAGGTTTCTACTGAGTCCAGATGAAAGCGCAGGTTTATAGCTTTGCTGCAGAATTCTAAATGAGAAAGCCTTGTACATTCATGCACACACACATGCACACACATCCCTAGATCCCTCTGTATAAGATGATGCCATCTTGGAGCTCTTTTCATCCTTATAGATAGCGGTTTCAAGTTTGATATTTGTCTAGAAGAATCATAATTATCTGCTCCACTTTTGTTGAACTGCTAGCAAAATATCACTTATTGTTGTGTAGATGACAACAGCTAGAGAAGGTAAAAAAAGGCTGGACATGTAGCCAAAAGCCTGATCTTTCAGGGCCTTGTAGTTCAATGTAAGAGACTAAACTTTTATTTAAAAAAAACATTACGGCAAAATCTAAGGAAGTATATTCATTAATGGCTTCATTTTGCTAAAGCAATCAATCCCACAAAAAACATCTTCCTATACATCTATAGGCACACATGCATATAGGTATTTAACAACAATTTCTAGAAGTGGAATTACAAAGTAAAAACTCTGAACATTTTAAAAGTTGAGAGATGTTGACCAATTGCTCAAATAAAATGTTTTGCTGAGACTCTCAGCCAAAGTGTATGAGAGCCCACAGCCAAGTTTAGCTAGCTCACTATCATCAATAATTCTAAGAATTGTCAATCTTTAGAGGGGAAAAATAACACAGTGGAATTACTTCTTTTACCAGCATTAGGTTCTATATTCAACATGTAATATGGAAAATACTTGTTTGTCAAAATTATTCTGGAATGTCTCTTGAGTCACTCATAATGTGTAATATATGCAGCTGAAAATACACGGCCCTGTACAATAATACATGTGTATCCTGAAGTGAAAGAACCACTGAACCCAGTAAAAGGAAGGAACAGAAAGAAAGCACCCAGGCTGATGTCTGGCAACTCAAACCATCCTGCTCTCAAGAAAACTGTTAAACCCTTTCAATTTTTCTACGAACAGTGAACGGTCTCCCACACCCTATTGTTTTTGTCCAGGTGAAAAGTGACCCACATTCTATTTCCACAAGAGCTACCATGGCAGGTGAAAACATCTTTACAGATAAAAAAAAAAAGTCTCATTAGCTACACCTATATTAGAATCTACACCTTCACACTTAATTATGTCCTAACTTAAATATGCCCTGCTGCTCTTCACGATGCAGTAAATCTTTTTTTGCTCTTGACCAGCACTGGGAGCATAATAAGCCTCTGCAATATTAACTTCAACCAAGAGAAATCCGTAAAACAGTCCCCTCTCCAAAAGAGATCAGGCCTGTGGGAGGGCCATCAGTCAGCCTGCAGTGTAACGTGCCGCCACAGATGTTCATTCAGCAGAGTCCTGAGGAGGTGGCCCCCTTATAAGGCTGTGTGTCAGAGAGACACAGTGAGACTGGAAATGCAATCATTCATGACGGTGTTGTTTAACTTTGCTCCTGCCTGTTCCCAGTGATCAGGCCAAGCCTCCTCTTTTAAGGGGGAACTAATCCAAGGTAAAAATGCAAAACTAGATTATATCAGTGCTAGAAAGGGTCTTATGCTGAACTGCAGCACTATGTGAAGAAGGCAACTGAAATGCAGGATGTGCCGAGTATAATATTACCCAGAAGAAAAACTGTATCTCCATGACTAATCTACCTTTTAATTTTCCATGGAAGATACTCTTGTTGCTGCATTCATTTTAATTTCATTTTTTCCAAATCTAGGGAGAAGTGAATCCTCATAAGGAACTTACTCCTTCTCTCACTTGAAAACAGGAATGTATTATTTGATATGCTATTTATTTTCTCAATTGTTCCTTACAATGTCCATGTAAACATCACTTTTCTGTACTGTATGGTGTTCAAAAACCCAAAGAACAGCAGAAGCCAGATGACTGATAAATTCCATTGAGATATTGCACAGAGTGGGTGGATTGGAGTTAAAAATCAGCAAGAATCTACTGTTATATCCAGATACTGTATAGAAGTCTTATTGCACATTGTCCACCTTACAGCAATTCTGTGATGCCAGTTCTGGCATTCTTATGACCATTTGACATATGAAACAACTTAATCCCAGGCAGTTTAAGGAAATCATTCAAGATTACTTGGATGAAATTGACAGAGATTTACACCCAAATCCTGCTACTTCTAAAGAACATACTCTTTCAGCTCCTACATATCATTCACAAGGCACAACTTTAGAAATTCTGTCTTCTACAATGCTGTTTATCTGGGTCACAAGAAGGTTCAATCTAGTGTCTCACAGAGTTGGATTGTCCTCAGAATATAAACAATATGGGGGATACGTGTATATACCTAGCTTTTTATATCTAACACAGTAAAAACTTTTCAAATACATTTCATAACAGTCCATAAGAAAATAGGATGCATTTAATATCCCATTTTTACAGGTGGGAAAACAGAAAAGTCAAATGAACTCTAGAAGATCCCAAAGTGAGTTAATGAAATGGCCAGCCTGGAAAGCAAGCCTCCTACCCCAAGTCCGGGTCTCTTCTCATCACAGTAAGCTACTCAGAGATGTGAACAGCGGGAGCTCCAGGAATTCTGACATTTCTGACTTTAGGTCCTTTCTCCCCTTCCCCAAATAAGCTAGTTTATCTCCTTCCATTCAGTATAAGAAGGTGGGAGGTCAAATACTTAATCCACCTCCAGGCTCAGTAGCTGTTGGTTCATCCTGGACTTAGCACTCCCTGCCTCCTGCTGTCACTCCCTCCTGCCCAGAGAAGCTACAGTAGGGAGCATCTCCCCACAGGGAAAGGGTCAGACGTAGAGGAGTTCTGATGGGCCTCATGCTAGGAGCTGGCTCACAATGCTCGGCTGCTTCCAGATGCTCTGTGGGGACAAATAGCAGCAGGAGAGGTTTCTACTGTGCCCCATTTGAGCACTGATCTGTTTACCGTATACGAGCTTAGCCTCCAGATGGTCTCCGGGCATTGCAAGTCTTTTTAATAAATAAGTAAGCTAACATTTATAAAGAGCTTTACAAAGTTCTGCCACATCCATAATAAGCTAATTAAGTTCTGTACCCAATCCAATGCATATGTATCTGCATTTTTGTCATGTAGGGTAACTGTTTAGTGATAAAATTACTGAGTTGACTTAACTTGTGTTGTTTGGCCTCCAAAAATCTCAGGCTCTTTTTCCCTAAACCATTCTTTCTATTTACTGAATGACATCAGACTAGCTATCTAAAGCTTGGTTATGGTAATATCCCTAAGAAAGCATTCAGAAACCTCACCTCTTAGTATGTCGGTGTCCAGACAGTGAGCAGCTCTTGAATGCTACATGAGAACACCTTCCTAAGGACATACTTGAAAGAGAATCAGAGACTAGATCATTCAGGCATATGTCCCCCTTTCTACTGGGTGGAAATAAGGAGCTAGGCTTTGTGTGTGCTCCTGACTTGTTGTTGTTGTTGTTGTTGTTTTAATTTTTATTTTATATTGGAATACAGCCGATTAACAGTGTTGTGTTAGTTTCAGGTATACGGCAAAGTGATTCAATTATACATACACATATACGTGTATCTGTTCTTCTTAAAATTCTTTCCTAGTTAGGTAATTATAGAGTACTGAGCAGAGTTCCCTGTGCTATACAGTAAGTCCTTGTTGGTTAACTATTTTAAATATAGTAGCATGTATATATCAACCCCAACCTCTCAATCTATCTCTCCCCTTAGCCTTCCTCCCCTGGTAACCATAAGGTTTTTTCCCTAAGTCTGTGAATCTATTTAAGTTTTGTAAATAAGTTTGTTTGCATCTTTCTTGTTTTAGATTGTGAATATAAGCAATATCATATTTGTCTTTCTCCATCTGACTAACTTCACTTAGTATGATAATCTCTAGGTCCATCCTTGTTACTGTGGCAGTATTTCATGTTTTAATGTCTAAGCACCAGTCCACTGTATATATGTACTACATCTTCTTTTTCCATTCATCTGTTAGTGGATTTCAGGCTACTTCCACAGTCTCCAAAATTTATTAACAGTCACGCATCTCAATATCAAAACCAAACAACAGCAACAACAACAACAACAATAAAAATTCATGTTAACGCATAGCAAAACCAATACAATGTTGTAAAGTAAAAAAAGATCAAAAAATGGACAGAAGACCTGAACAGACATTTCTCTGAAGAAGATATGCAGATAGCCAACAGACACATGAAAAGATGCTCAATATTGCTAATTATTAGAGAAATGCAAATCAAAATTATAATGAGGCAGCATCTCACACCAGTCAGAAAAGCCATCTTCAAAAAATCTGCAAACAATAAATGCTGGAGAGGATGTGGAAAAAATGGAACCTTCTGACATTGGTGGTGGTGACATAGATTGGCACACCCACTAGAGAGAAGAGTATGGAGGTTCCTGAAGAAACTAAAAGTATTAATACCATATGGTCCAGTGACTCCACTTCTGGAGGTACATACAGAGAAAACCATGGTTCAAAACGATACATGTGCCATAACGTTCACTGTAGCACTATTTAAAAAGCCAAAATAAGACTTGAATTTTTAATCTCTCTTCTCTCCGTTTGCTATGACAGGCCAAAACCACCTATCACCAAAGCTCCAGTTGTCTTTCTCTATGCTAGTTTATTCTAAAATAAACATCAAGTGCTTAATTAGTTTCTGAATTTGTTGTTGGAGAAAAAGAAGCCTGATTTAACCTAAAGTGTTTTCAGGTGACTTTATAGTCTTACTTAAAAATAAACATTGTACTAAAAATAGTCATTGCTGCTGCTGCTGCTAAATCACATCAGTCAGGTCCAACTCTGTGCAACCCCATAGACAGCAGCCCACCAGGCTCTGCTGTCCCTGGCATTCTCCAGGCAAGAACACTGGAGTGGGTTGCCATTTCACTACACTCCCCAATAAGAATATATATAATACAATTGACTAGGGTTAATAGACTTAAGGTAAAAAATTATAGGAAGTATCTGAAGGCCAAATAAATGAGAATATGTTCAAATGCCAAAAACTCGAACAGATCCATAAATGTGTTTTCTTAACATATTCAGGAAGAAAGACCAGTGAATGCTGACTCCTTAAGCATTATCAGATAAGAAGTTGCTCAAATAATACATGTGACAGAATCTAAATTTTAGTATAATTGCTGGTGTAGCAAAATTGTCATGAAAATCCACAGATGTCATTTTTCTTCCTACAGTAAAGGAAATGTAACATATAGTCACTACACAGAAAAAAAAAATAGTAACACAAGTATCTGAACATGAGTAGGAATTTAAATGGGTTTATATATGGCCATAAGATGAATAAAATCTGAGGATCTAATATAACATGATGACTTTATAACCTTGTTACACTATAAAATCCACCTTCCCAGGTAATGTTAGTAGTAAAGAACCTGCCTGCCAATGCAGGAGACATGAGACACAGGTTATATCCCAGGATAAGGCACATCCTCTGGAGAAAGGCAGAGCAACTGACTCCAGTATTCCTGCTTGGAGAATCCCATGGACAGAGGAGCCTGGTGGCTACAGTCCATAGGTTTACAGACTCAGACATGAATGAAGCGACTTAACATACATGTATAAAATCCACTGTCTGATAAATTTTATTTCAGGGAGTCAGAGGAATTTACTTATTAAAGTATCAGAAGTATTTCATAAAGTGGACTATCACATAGATGTTCTAGAAAATACGTTTCATATATTAAGCATTTATCAGTTTGTAGAGGGACTTCCCTCATAGTTCAATTGGTAAGGAATCTGCCTGCAATGCAGGAGACCCAGATTTAATTCCTGGCTCAGGAAGATCCCTTGGAGAAGGAAATGGCAGCCCACTCCAGTATTCTTGCCTGGAGAATCCCGTGGACAGAGGAGCCTGGCAGGCTACAGTCCGTGGTGTTGCAAGAGTTGGACACGACTTAGTAACTAAACTGCTACCTTTGCTTTGTACAGAACAAAACAGTCTGCAGTGAAAAATATGAAGTGCTAATATGAGTTAAGACAGTATCAGTATCAGTTCAGTTGCTCAGTCGTGTCCGACTCTTTGCGACCCCATGAATCACAGCACACCAGGCCTCCCTGTCCATCACCAACTCCTGGAGTTCACTCAGACTCACATCCATCGAGTCAGTGATACCATCCAGCCATCTCATCCTTGGTCATTCTCTTCTTCTCCTGCCCCCAATCCCTCCCAGCATCAGAGTCTTTTCCAATGAGTCAACTCTTCGCATGAGGTGTCCAAAGTACTGAAGTTTCAGCTTTAGCATCATTCCTTCAAAAGAAATCCCAGGGCTGATCTCCTTCAGAATGGACTGGTTAGATCTCCTTGCAGTCCAAGGGACTCTCAAGAGTCTTCTCCAACACCACAGTTCAAAAGCATCAGTTCTTCGGTGCTCAGCCTTCTTCACGGTCCAGATCTCACAACCATACATGACCACTGGAAAAACCATAACCTTGACTAGATGGACCTTAGTCGGCAAAGTAATGTCTCTGCTTTTGAATATGGTTACAAGTATCAGAAAACCACACTTAAACCTTAAATACTAAGGAAGGTTATTCTGCCACATGATAGAGATCCAAAGTTGGCCAATTTCTTGCATTCACTGAGTTAGGAATTCAGTGATGTATATAATCCAAGATGAGATTATTTCTGGACTTCCCTGGTGGCTCAGACAGTAAAGAATTTGCTTGAAATACAGGAGACCTGGGTTTGATCCTGGGTCAGGAAGATACCTTGGAGAAGGGGATGCCTACCCATTCTTACCAGGAGATCCCTTGGATAGAGGAGCCAGGGGGGCTACAGTCCATGGGGTCACAGAGTCAGACACCATTGAGCAACTAACACACTAAATAGGTTCTTTCTCCACTTTCCATTCTTGGAAGTGTCTCCTTTCTTGGAGTGTCAGCAAGAGACCAGTTCATATACTGCATGGAGATGGTGATGTTTCCTGAGTTCTTTCATTTCGTTCTAACTTTTTATGATTCTCTTTTACCAACCCAAATTGACCTTCTATTGTGACATAGCATTTCTCAGTTTCATTCTGTTGCTTATGGTGACCTTTTTTAGCTAGAAGATGTAACTAGACTTTTTGTTCCATTTCACTCACTCGCTTTTGTAAAGAATATTTAGAAATATGTAATGCTTTTAATTTCCTTCAATCTCTTTTTCTTTTATTTCTGTAGCAAGTTGATATTTGCCCTTTTATTATTCTAAGATTCACATTTTCATTTGCAACTGCATTTTAAAAATCTCCATTGCTGTTTATTTTTTTACTTTGTTAATTTTTTTTTAATTCTGAAGAGTTTCTTTTTGCAACTTATTTTTTTTAATCTTGACAATAATTTTGTCACTCCACTCTCTACATTGAGTTTCTGTTTCCTGGGAAATTAGTCACTGAGTACTGACCATACTATAACAGATTTTGGCTTGGAACACTATTATACTATATAACACTTTATTGTATAATTGAAATTAGCTAAGAAAGTTAAATGTTCACACACAAATATATATGGATATAATTCAATATATTTCATATATATATTAATATTTCAGGTGATGGATGTGTTAATTAATTAGTTGCAAGGAATATTTTCACAATATGCATGTCTCAAATCATCACAATATACAGCTTAAATATCTTACAGTTTTATTTGCCAATTATGCCTTTTTAAAGTGGGAGAAAATAGTTTAGATGACCCAGTTCAATCTAGAGAATTCAAACTCTTAAAGACTCATATCACTTCCAGACTAGAGAAACCAGTTCCAGTCTACAGAAACTCATATCAATTTCAGACTGGAGTGTAAAGGAGTATGCATTCCTATTCCCAGTCATCACACCATTTCACTGGATGATTATGGGAAAACCATAGATTTAGAACTGGTAGGTAGACTATGGGGCTTCCCTAATGGCTCAGCATGTAAAGAATCTGCCAGCAGTGCAGGAGACACAGGAGACAAAGGTTGATCCCTGGGTCAGGAAGATCCCCTGGAGTAGGAAATGGCAACCCACTTTAGTATTCTTGCATGAAAAATCCCACGGAAAGAGGAGCCTGGTGAGCTATAGTCCAAGATGTCGCAAAGAGCCAGACATGACTAAGCTACAAAGCACAGGTAAACATTATGCTACCTTCACCAGAATTATTTTTATTTAAATTGAGAAAAAATCCAACCCGAAAAGCTTAAGAAGACAAAACAAAAAACAGTAGAAAATTTGTTTAACGCCCAACAAAACTAGAAAGTTGAAGGAAATCTGCAGGTATATCTTTGGTTACACATGAATTCAAACTCTGAAATAATATCCAGAGCCCTCCCCTTTATTCCTCAGATAGCTATATTACTCTATCAATAACAGCAACATACTTAAGTCCCAGAATCTAACAGAACCAAGATAGCAACTGATCAGATAATCTCTATAACCTGTTCTCATCGTTAGATTCAGATTTTAAGAATTATTAGCATACTAATATTCAGCAACAGAGCATTTGAGAACCATGCTATTTTGAGATAATTACTTTATTTCAGTTTTAAAAATACTATTGAGTCTGACAAACTGTCTCAGTTTTTGTAGTGAGTCCTAAATATTTAGGTAGCAGTTCATGTTGAAGTCAGTGCAGGAATACTTAGGAGGCACTTTGAGATTTGGAGCTACGCAAGCCCAGGAACAGATGCTTCTTTACCAACCATATGAACTTAGTTAATTCACTTAGCTTTTCAATTTCCTCACTGAAAAATAAGGATAGCAATATCACCCCCTACTTCATAGGCTTAATAAAGAACATCACGTATATAAACTTCTAGAGAAGTAACAAACATACAGGAAAACAAACCAAAACAAAATACTACTCTAACTCCAGTCCTTCCCCAAACCTAGTCCTAACCCTGCAGTTTCTGTTTGTTTAAAAATACTTGTTGAGTGCCTACTATGAACCAGGCACTATGATAGACATCAGGAATTCAAAGATGAGTAGTATGTGTTCTATATTGTTCAAGCTATTAAAATCTAGTGAGATGAAAGGAGAAAAAGTTATCAGAACCCTCGTGGATGCATGCTCTAAACCTTCCATGCCATGCTGAGAAACAATCATCTCTTTCCTGATGAGGTTTTATAAGAACTCCACCTCCCTGAGTATTCTCTCTCAGGATGCAACCTGGTCCCACATACAGATAACTAATTGGCAAGCTGTCCCACCAGTCGCAAACATGCCCTAACATATAAGGATCGTTGTGGCAAGACAGGACACAAAATTAAGATGATGATCTCATTCCAAAATAAGATTCAGAATGTGATAAAAGATTGGGCTGACCCAGCCTTCTAAATTTATCCCTGGCATATATGGTTTGGGGCCAATTATTTACTCACTTGCTAAGAGGAAGTCAGCAAAATTCTCTAATGGGCCCAGAAAAAGAAGATCACTATCAAGTGTAGTCAACTTGAACTGCAGTAGTTTCTCCCAAGCAGAAAGTCCTGCAGTTTAGCAGTCAGGTCAGTTCCTGAGGGAATTTTATATGTCACTGTCACTGAAACTAAAATGTGTATTCAGCCTCCTTGAATATGGACTAATGGAAGTTGTATTTGAATCCACAGTTCATGGACTGAAGCAGTTGCTGAGGGACTGAGTTTCTAAATATAAATACGATAACTATGGCTACAGCTGAAGCATCTCTCAGCCCCTAAAACTGATGTGCTCTGCCAATCACAAGGGACAGTGCAGAGAAGTACTGAGAAGTAACTTTCTAATTTCACAATTTATTCATTAACTTTACTTGGACATCTGTGTAGAATATAAGACTACCTGATTATAAATTATAAGAGAACATGGATCAGGTATATCTTCCACCATTCTGTGTCCCTGGTTAAAAGAAAAATGGTGTTCAATAATGAACTTCCAATGTAGAACATGAAACTCTGTAGAAGAGGTATTTTCTTTGACAGGGGTCTTCTGCAGATCACAGTTCATTCTATCACTTGCTTCCCTCTTCACACACTGGGAAGGCAACTCTATACAAAGTGTTATTCAATACCACCATCTTACAGTTTTGTCTATTGTCAGTGGTAGAACTGAGCAACTCTGGGGTTGAAATTCACATTGCTCAGGAATATGTGAAAACTTGTTGAGCCAGTCAGTGCTGAAAAATTATAGCATGGCAGGCTGGGGGTTTCGATGTGAATAAAAGCTTCATCACACATACGTTGAGGCGAGAAGAAATTTACAATGGGAAAAAAGAGAAAGTCATGTGTAGGTCAAAGTTGCTACTCCATTCATACAAAAAATTTTCAGTATTCTGAAAATGAAATGTGCTAATTTTGAATAAGAAAAAATAAAAAAAGACTCCATGTACTATGACAAGGAATAGTATTGGTAAAGTACAAATGTCTTTTCAAATGACTTTATCTCTTATTCTGCTTTCTCCTTTATAAACTGTGGGTAGTAATTGTGCTAACCTCAGGGCTATTCCAAGAATTAATTCAGAAACTTTTTGCAAATGTACAGTTTAACTGAATTTTCTAAGTAAAAATGATGTACAGTTTTACTTAGATGACACAACTTTCAAATATTAAGCAGGGAAGAGCAATAGTTGTGATAATCAGTGATTTTGGAAAAAATAAATTACATTAAGTTGAATGGGTATATTTTCTGTAGGGTATCTGAGACCAGAGTCAATAAAATGTAGCCTAATTTTCCAATATGGGTATGTGTTAATCTACATTTTCTAAACTCAGCTGCTCTCACTTACAGAACCTCATTTTCTACAGCAGCCAAAATCTCTTGCTCTATGTGTCCCACTTTGGGAACTTCTAATTAAGGTCAAGCTATTCACTGGGAGTCCAGCAGGGCCAGGACTAAGATAAAGCAAGTAAAGTTCTTAGGGTGCGGTTCTAAAGGCTAACACTGTGCTTTCACAAAAACAACACTGAGAGTGTATTTTTAAGGACTTCTTCAAATGTTGTGCCCTAGGCATCCTACTTGCTTCACCCTAAGACTAAGACCCTGAGAAAAAGTGTCTGCCCATGGACCTGAATGCTGTCCAGCAACATCCTACTTTTCACTCTAATATCTTCTCGTAACACTATCTTTGAGTATAACTTGAAAATTCCTTAGAAACAAACACCTGAAACACCAAACTGTCTGCTTTCTAACCAGACAGACTCATAATTGCTATACCAATTATGCCAGCTTACTTCCCTGGTGGCTCAGAGGTTAAAGCGTCTGCCTCCAATGTGGGAGACCCAGGTTCGATCTCTGGGTCAGGAAGATCCCTTGGAGAAGGAAATGGCAACCCACTCCAGTATTCTTGCTTGGAGAATCCCATAGACTGAGGAGCGTGGTGGGCTGCAGTCCACGGGATCACAAAGAGTCGGGTACAACTGAGTGACTTTACTTACTTACTTTACTTATGTCAGCTTTGGGTCCATAGCTGGGAATTTTGTAAAGAAACTATCAAATATTAACCTGCTTAACTTATATTGGAGTTTAGGAGAAATATCAATAACCTCAGATATGCAGATGATATCACCCTTATGGCAGAAACTGAAGAAGAACTAAAGAGCCTCTTGATGAAAGTGAAAGAGGAGAGTGAAAAAGTTGACTTGGAACTCAACATTCAGAAAACTAAGATCATGGCATCTGGTCCCATCACTTCATGGCAAATAGATGGGGAAACAATGGAAAGTAACAATCTTTATTTTGGGGGGCTCCAAAATCACTGCAGTTGGTGAGTGCAGCCATGAAATTAAAAGATACTTGCTCCTTGGAAGAAAAACTATGACCAACCTAGACAGCATACTAAAAAACAGAGACATTACTTTGCCAACAGGTCCATCTAGTCAAAGCTATGTTTTTTCCAGTAGTCATGTATGGATGTGAGAGTTGGACTATAAAGAAATCTGAGTGCTGAAGAACTGATGCTTTTGAACTGTGGTGTTGGAGAAGACTCTTGAGAGTCCCTTGGACTCAAGGAGATCCAACCAGTCCATCCTAAAGGAAATCAGCCCTGAATATTCATTGGACGAGCTAAAGCTGAAACTATAATATTTTGGCCTTCTGCTGCAAAGAACTGACTCACTGGAAAAGACCTGACTCACTGGAAAAGGCCCTGATGCTAGGAGAGATTGAAGATGGGAGGAGAAGGGGACAACAGAGGATGAGATGGTTGGATGGCATCACCAACATAATGGACCTGAGTTTGAATAGGCTTTGGGAGTTGGTGATAGACAGGGAAGCCTGGCGTGTTGCAGTCCATGAGGTCACAAAGAGTCAGACACAACTGAGCAACTGAACTGAATTAGCTTATATTAGAATTTAAAATGACACAGAACTGTCATATGGCATTTATGAATGTTACCCAAAGACTCATGGATGCAATTAAGATCCTCTGCAAGGTCTTATATTCCACTTCTTTCCCAGACTCACACACTTGCATCAGCTAGTAATTTTATGCTTTCCTCAATAAGTTGAAATTTATGAAAAGTAGCTTACAACATTTATTTACTTACTGAACCCTCGAGGGAAATTAATGGGAAAAGTTTATGGCCATGTCTTTGAGAAGGGGCTTTTGGAAAGATCAATAACAGCAACAAGACTTTAGATTTGCAAAGAAGAGTTCCATCACAATGTCCTTTGAGAAGTGTGAGACTTATCAGGGGTGTAGAGTGGGGGCAAAGAAGAGAGGGTGAAAGGGAGGGAGGGAAACTCAAACTACAAAGTTAGTCTTCTTTAGGATAACCCAGATCAGATGCTGTGAATCCAGATTCATTAATTTGATAATTCACAGAGACAGCCCTGAAACCCTCTCTTATGCTTAATATTCAAATTAATATAATTTTATTAAAAACATTTGAGACTCTGTTTCCCCAGTTCATGCCAACCTTGATATTAGAATCAGAAAGTACCTGCTTGGGGCAGGCAAAATCAGAAAACTAGATAAATAACAACCAGAAGTGAAAAATAAATACAGAGAGACTGTAAAAAGTAGAGATGAAAGGCACAAAAAGAGATGTTTAATAGATGGAGAAATGGTCCTAGGCATTCAAATTCCTGGAGGACACTACTAAAATGCTACACTACATAATTAACAGTAGTCATAATATTCATTTGCTGTTTCAACACAGAACATCTGATTATGTGTCAAGCATGTTCTAGTTAAGAATATACTCTGGAATGATTAAGAGGGCCAAAGTCACCACTCTTGCAAGTTTAAGGTATCATAATGGAGGAAAATGAGATACAAGAAACATAATATAAAAACAACATCATATACATAGGCACATATTCATTAATTATATATGTACATATTAATATATGTTACCAAAGACAAGACATTCATTTGAAAAAATTTTAACTAAAAAGATATCTTTCAAAAGTCTGACACATGGAAAAATGTACTGTACAATCTTACTTTCTGTAGAATCTTAAGTCAAATAAATAGAAGCAGAGCATAGAATGGTGGTTACCAGGGAGAGGTGGGTGAGATGAAGCCATGTTAGTCACAGGTACAAAGTTGCAGTTATGTGGGATAACCAAGTGTAGCAAACTAATGTATAGCATATAATCATATGGGCTTCCCTGGTGGCGCTAGTGGTAAAGAACCTGGCTGTCAAAGCAGGGGACCTAAGAGATGCAGGTTCGATCCCTGGGTCGGGAAAATGCCCTGGAGGAGGGCATGGCAACCCACTCCAGTATTCTTGCCTGGAGATTTCATGGACAGAGGAGCTTGGCTACCATCTATGGAGTCCCAAAGAATCAGACACAACTGAAGTGACTTAGTACACAGATTAGCATTTTAGTGGTTGTAAAGAGGGCACTTGGTGTATGACCAGGTATACTGAAGATAGACCATGGAAGAAAAACATTCCCTTTGCATGTGCATTTCTATAGTATATGACTATAGCTAATGATACTGTACTGATACTGGAAATTTGTTAAATTTCAGCTTCTCTCATGATACACAAAAATGGTAACTATAGGAGGAGATGGTTATGTTAATTGGCTTGACTGTAGTAATTGCAAGAGACATGAGTTCAATCCCTGGGTCAGGAAATGCCCTGGAGGAGGAAATGACAACCCACTCCAGTATTCTTGCCCGGAGAATTCCATGAACAGAGGACCCTGACAGGCTACAGTCCATGGTATTGCAAAGAGTCAGATGTGACTGATCAACTGAGCACACACACATAGTAATTATTTTACTGTGTATACATTATTAAAATATTGTATACCTTAAATATATACTTCATTTAAAATGTTTCTTTCTTCCTTTCTTTTTCATTTATAATTGGATCTTAAATAAGTGCATATATCTTCCTTGATCAAAAGCTACCATTATCTGAAATTTGACTATATTTGCCTATACTTTCTATGACCGTTTCTCCTTTCCTTCAGTGAAAAATAATTAGCAAGTAATAATGTGATCTCTAGAAAGTTTGCAAAAGAGAGACAGAAGATAAGGATCAAACATAATTAATTCATAGACGGGATACCTAAGTTCAAGGAAACAGAGTTAACTTTGCACATGGTGATACCATAGGGCAACTGAACTGTGATTTGTTGCAAAGGGCTTTGGATTTCTGCAGACCTGACTTTAAGTTCCAGCATAGCTATCTCGTAACTGTATGTACTCTCCGGGCTCCAATTTCTTTACCTGTAAAACTGGGTTTATAGTAACACCTTTCTGACAGCATTACAGGGAAATTTACTTGAGCATGAGGCAAGAGCTTTCACATTCAGTTCTAAAACATTAATAGGAACAACGTAAATGGTAGCTCTCTTTTATTTCTTTCATTTTTCACTTATTCTGTCAAAGTCTTGAATAAAAATCATATTGATTGTCCAACCACTAGCTCAGATGTATCCAACAAGATCTGTGAATTTCTGGCCTGGAACAGGAGACTACACTGTCTGTGTTCAGGAAACACAGGTTAATATCAGTGCAAAAGAACCTACCTGGGAAGTTCTAGTCTATAAATCCTAGACTCATTATTCACAATGCTGAGCTCAACAGCTTTGACAGCTCAACACGAAGTTCCATCTTGGCTTCAGAAACAAAAGAAATGCTTTTCTTCCATGGTCTGTCCACAGTACACTTGATCATATGCCAAGTGCCCTCTTTATAACCTCTAAAACCCTAATGATGCTGAACATGAAAACATGTACTGAGCTGCCATAATCACTAATGACCAAAGGCAAATGAGAGCACTAAAGAGAATTGACCACATTTTGGATCCTGGCCAGATGTTCAAGGAGCGCCAACTGCTTTTGGCACAGGTCACACCTGCTTAATTAGCAGTAATAAGAGCTTTTGGAAGATCACAGGTAAACTGAATGATTACAGATAAATGATCTAACAATTCTATCTCAACCAGAGAAAGGACAGGATGCCATTTAACAACGCACAAGTGGAACTGTAGGTTAATGACCTTGCATTTTATAATTTAATGGGCCACGTATAGTACCACACTGAAAGTAAATGGATTGTCAGATACAAATGCTTACAATGGCATTTTATAAATAAATTATGATAACAGTAATTGTAATTAAATTACTGTATTTTAATATAGGCTACTAGTTAAGTCATGAATGGCTTGCTGCCTGGGTTTTGCTTAAACTGGCACCGAATAAAACTATTTGAGTTAGTTAAAGCAGTTTTGAATATACCCCCAAAATCTGTACAGCAGTAGGAGTACATAGAAATCCCAATTATATAAATAAGAATTATTCGTTTTCCCCCTTGCCTTTTTGATGGGTTTCTACAAAAGAAAACAGTATCACAGTAAACTGAGTAAATCTGAGCCCCTCTTTCATCTCAAGAAACACTGTCAATTCTGAATCAGTCTTCTAAAATTTTTTTCCCATAAAGCTCATTTCCCTGGTGGCGCTAGTGGTAAAGAACCTGGCTGTCAAAGCAGGGGACCTAAGAGATGCAGGTTCGATCCCTGGGTCGGGAAAATGCCCTGGAGGAGGGCATGGCAACCCACTCCAGTATTCTTGCCTGGAGATTTCATGGACAGAGGAGCTTGGCTACCATCTATGGAGTCCCAAAGAATCAGACACAACTGAAGTGACTTAGTACACAGATTAGCATTTTAGTGGTTGTAAAGAGGGCACTTGGTGTATGACCAGGTATACTGAAGATAGACCATGGAAGAAAAACATTCCCTTTGCATGTGCATTTCTATAGTATATGACTATAGCTAATGATACTGTACTGATACTGGAAATTTGTTAAATTTCAGCTTCTCTCATGATACACAAAAATGGTAACTATAGGAGGAGATGGTTATGTTAATTGGCTTGACTGTAGTAATTGCAAGAGACATGAGTTCAATCCCTGGGTCAGGAAGTGCCCTGGAGGAGGAAATGACAACCCACTCCAGTATTCTTGCCCGGAGAATTCCATGAACAGAGGACCCTGACAGGCTACAGTCCATGGTATTGCAAAGAGTCAGATGTGACTGATCAACTGAGCACACACACATAGTAATTATTTTACTGTGTATACATTATTAAAATATTGTATACCTTAAATATATACTTCATTTAAAATGTTTCTTTCTTCCTTTCTTTTTCATTTATAATTGGATCTTAAATAAGTGCATATATCTTCCTTGATCAAAAGCTACTATTATCTGAAATTTGACTATATTTGCCTATACTTTCTATGACCGTTTCTCCTTTCCTTCAGTGAAAAATAATTAGCAAGTAATAATGTGATCTCTAGAAAGTTTGCAAAAGAGAGACAGAAGATAAGGATCAAACATAATTAATTCATAGACGGGATACCTAAGTTCAAGGAAACAGAGTTAACTTTGCACATGGTGATACCATAGGGCAACTGAACTGTGATTTGTTGCAAAGGGCTTTGGATTTCTGCAGACCTGACTTTAAGTTCCAGCATAGCTATCTCGTAACTGTATGTACTCTCCGGGCTCCAATTTCTTTACCTGTAAAACTGGGTTTATAGTAACACCTTTCTGACAGCATTACAGGGAAATTTACTTGAGCATGAGGCAAGAGCTTTCACATTCAGTTCTAAAACATTAATAGGAACAACGTAAATGGTAGCTCTCTTTTATTTCTTTCATTTTTCACTTATTCTGTCAAAGTCTTGAATAAAAATCATATTGATTGTCCAACCACTAGCTCAGATGTATCCAACAAGATCTGTGAATTTCTGGCCTGGAACAGGAGACTACACTGTCTGTGTTCAGGAAACACAGGTTAATATCAGTGCAAAAGAACCTACCTGGGAAGTTCTAGTCTATAAATCCTAGACTCATTATTCACAATGCTGAGCTCAACAGCTTTGACAGCTCAACACGAAGTTCCATCTTGGCTTCAGAAACAAAAGAAATGCTTTTCTTCCATGGTCTGTCCACAGTACACTTGATCATATGCCAAGTGCCCTCTTTATAACCTCTAAAACCCTAATGATGCTGAACATGAAAACATGTACTGAGCTGCCATAATCACTAATGACCAAAGGCAAATGAGAGCACTAAAGAGAATTGACCACATTTTGGATCCTGGCCAGATGTTCAAGGAGCGCCAACTGCTTTTGGCACAGGTCACACCTGCTTAATTAGCAGTAATAAGAGCTTTTGGAAGATCACAGGTAAACTGAATGATTACAGATAAATGATCTAACAATTCTATCTCAACCAGAGAAAGGACAGGATGCCATTTAACAACGCACAAGTGGAACTGTAGGTTAATGACCTTGCATTTTATAATTTAATGGGCCACGTATAGTACCACACTGAAAGTAAATGGATTGTCAGATACAAATGCTTACAATGGCATTTTATAAATAAATTATGATAACAGTAATTGTAATTAAATTACTGTATTTTAATATAGGCTACTAGTTAAGTCATGAATGGCTTGCTGCCTGGGTTTTGCTTAAACTGGCACCGAATAAAACTATTTGAGTTAGTTAAAGCAGTTTTGAATATACCCCCAAAATCTGTACAGCAGTAGGAGTACATAGAAATCCCAATTATATAAATAAGAATTATTCGTTTTCCCCCTTGCCTTTTTGATGGGTTTCTACAAAAGAAAACAGTATCACAGTAAACTGAGTAAATCTGAGCCCCTCTTTCATCTCAAGAAACACTGTCAATTCTGAATCAGTCTTCTAAAATTTTTTTCCCATAAAGCTCAGAATAAATCACAGCCGTGTAATTTCATCACTCGTCTATTCTTTACTATAGGTAAGATGACCCCCTTGTCAGAAATGTCACCCAGTTGTGAGCTCTGGTCCTGTGCGATGGGGATCCTTCGGGTCACCTGCCTCTTGTGTGCTCCCATTGCATCTGTGCTGGTCACCTCCTAGCACTGTTCTTCCCACGTTCCAATCAATCAATCATTCATGGGTCTCTTTATGTTGTTTTCCAAGGGCAAGGCCATGACCTGCTGCATTTCCACAGAGCCTTAAATCTAATACATGCTAAAAATTATTAGAAGGAAAGAAGAAAGGAAAGCAAATTCATAGCTTGTCACAATCACTAAGTGCCTGTCTGTAATGACTCTGTTATTGTTGTTCAGTTGCTAAGTCCTGCCTGTCTCTTTGAAACCCCACAGACAGCAGCATGCCAGGCTTCCCTGTCCTTCACTATCTCCCAGAGTTTGTTCAAATTCATTTCCATTGAGTTGGTGGTGCTATCTAACAACATTCATTTTAGTGTTTGCCAACTGCAAGCATTTTTGTAGATGCAAACACTTACTCCTGCCCTCAAATGAAGTACAGTCCATTTACTAAAATATATACCCACAGATGATGCTAGTGGTAAAGAACCCACCTGCCCATGCAGTACACCTAAGTGACATAGGTTCAGTCCTTGGGTCTGAAAAATTCCTTGGAGGAAGAAATGGACAGAAAAGCCTGGTGGGCTACAGTCCATAGGGTCACGAAGAACCTGCCTGCAATGCAGGAGACCCATGTTAGATCCCTGGGTTGGAAAGATCCCCTGAAAAGGGAATGTCAAACCACTCAAGTATTCTTGCCTGGAGAATTCCATGGACAGAGCAGCTTTACGGGCTACAGTCCATGGGGTTGCAAAGAGTTGGACATGACTGGGCAACTAATACACACACATACTCACACAAAGATAAAATATCTTTTGTGCAGACACTACATTAAAAAACAATATGAGTTCTCCAGTCCTCATCAAGATGGCATGAGATAGGTACTATTATGATCTCTACTTTGTATACGAGGAAACTGAGGGAGAGAGATGAAGAAAATTTCCCGAATTCTCTCTTCTAGTGACACAATTTTCTGTTCCAAATCAACTGACTCTACACTTAAATCAACAGCCTTCCTACTTAATGCCTGTAATGAAACTATCATAATACTATAGATTCAAAGAAACTAAAGGCCAGTTTTTCTATCCATTAGGGTGTTCAGAGACACTGATGAGTGGAAGTTGACAATGCCTTAAAGGGTTGGAAGAGTCAAATGGAGAAAGAGTCAGACATGACTTGACAGCTGAGTACACACACACAGTGTGTCAGTGACAACTACCTTGACTGAGACTCTAGGAAGGAATAAACAAGGAAGGAAATTGTTCATGCATTCACCTCATGTATCATTGTTATGCTTTTTTTTCTTTTGGCAGAGCTCAACAAGGTTGAGAACAAAAGTTTCATGTGTCAATATTTTGATTAACAAGATATTTTACTAAATTGGGGTAGTGGGTAGTGGGTGATGGGTGATGGGGATGATTTTAGACCTTCTCAGTTATAAACTGCTTGAAGGAAACAAGATGGGACCTCTCTTGCTGGATATCAATCAGGTTGCTATCCCTGCAAGGACAAGATTTCTGGATTAGTCTATAATCAAGACTGCCTTACTGATTCAGGCTCCAGTCTATTGCAATCATAACACCTTGTGCTTAGTCTGACTCATTGCAGAGGACAGCTTCCTACAAGGCAGGCCCTCACCTTAAAGAAGGCCCTGGGGAAATTGCACTTAAGATCAAATTCCTGGGAAATAAATGAATCAAGGAAAGGGTCCTACAGAGCTGTTTGCAGACAAAGATACCTGGGAGTCATGAATATATGAAGATTTTAAGTATTTCAAGCCAGGTGAAGAGAGTGAAAGTCACTCAATAGTGTCTAACTTTTTGCAACCCCATGGACTATACAGTCCATGGAATTCTCCAGGCCAGAATTCTGGAGTGGGTAGCCTTTCCCTTCTCCAGGGTGTCTTCTCAACCCAGGGATCAAACCCAAATCTCCCACACTGCAAGTGGATTCTTTACCAGCTGAGCCACAAGGGAAGCCCATTTCAGATCAATGTTATCAATAATTATAGCTAATAACAGCACAGATATTTAATAACCAAATTACCATCATTTTTATCATAATTATTTCCTGACCTCATTGGCCCCCTGACTCTGCTTTTGGGAATATTAGTTCCCATTGATAAGTTGATTAGCAGAGGACAAGTACAACCCCATATTCACTCTTGCAAACAAAAAGCTGGACTAACAACTGAACAAAAATTTGGCTTTCCTAAATATTCACTTCATAATGGTCAGGGCTGTGAGAATGACCTGGAAAAATTACAAGCAAAAGTACCCGTTAACACTTGAGAAAGTCATGAGGAAGCCATTCTGAATCTAGAGGTGCTCAGTGAAGGTCTCCGCACTTGGAGGAAACAACAAGGGGCCATGCAGCCCCGTACACAAGATGTGCATCTGACTCCTCCACTGATATGTTATCCTAGGCTAGCTAGTGGACTTTTCTGAGCCTCAGTTTCTGCATCTGTGAAATGCAGATAGTAAAATCCAACTTGTGCAGATTGGGAATAGAATAAATATAATTGTATCTATGTAGTTTCTTGTATAATTCCTCTCATGAGTTTGAAATTTTTATCCTTTCTCTTGCTGGACATTTTGTCAGGAAAAATTAGAGTGAATTTCAAGTCCCATTTAGACCCTCAGCTCTGTGCTCCTGTGTATGATGCATCTGAATGATGGTCCTAAATATGTGGTATTTTGTAAATGTCATGTCATCGTGGGCTATTTATATCAGGAAAACAATAGATTTATTTAAGGCAGTTACAACTGATACTACTTTCCCTTAGAGAAAAAGAAATAACTGGTAGAATAGTTGGGATGAAAATTTTAAAAGAATCAGAAAGGTTTTAAGCCACTTAGGAAAATCAGTACAGTTCAATGAGTTGTCAAAAGAACCAATTACATCTTATTGGCTATAATGAAAAGTGGTTTGCACTTCTGTATTTCAGACTAAGTTTTAAGCTGATAAATGACCAATTTGCACCAAATCAGAAATAGGTTGACATGGAAAGAAAATGTATCCCAGATAAGCAACCAGCCAAGAAATAGTTGATTTCTGTATGATGCAGAGTGTATAATTCAACATAAAGTGGAATGGGGAGGGGGAGAAGGTTTGCCTAATTTTATAAACATGGAGGATAAATTCTGCTGATAGATTTGTGGTTTATAACAAGCTGAAGTCCCATTGTTGAAATGTTCACTTATTTCCTTTGAAACTAAATGTTCACTTATTTCCTTGAAACCAAAATCAGTTAATCTTGTGGCCCTTCAGATGATATTTCCCCAGGATTTGATGGACTTTAAATCTGAGAGGAACTTATTCAATTTGACTCAATACCACAGATGGTAGTGATCTGAGACCTTGAGTTGTAGTAACTATAAAAGTGATTGAGACCTTCTCAAATGATGTGTACATGGAAGACAGAAAATATAATTAATACAATCTTAGCTAGAAATAGATGGGAGCATTATTTATAAACCCTGATTCCCTTTAAGGTGTCCACTGATAGAATTGCTGAGACTCTGTGAGAACTTGTTAGTTTCACCATGTTCCTTTTGCACTTTTCAGGAGAAATGAAAATTAAAAAAAAAAAAAACATTGAACCATACAATTCTCATTTTCAAAGCAAAGGAACATGACAGGCAAAAAAAAATACCTTGAGTAAATACTGAAATTTTGTTTAAAATCATCATCCAAAGACAAGTCAGGGAAAATACTTTTATTTCCTGGTTTGGCAGATCCCATATCTATGTTTAAAAGTTACCAAGTTCAGGAAAAAAAAAAAAGCTCATTTTAGCACTGACAGTCATGTAAATTTAAAAAAGCAAGACTTGTTAAAGTTTCACTAAACTGAGTTACCTCAGCTTTGTATTTTCTGTCTATCTACATTATTTTGCCAACAAAGGTCCATCTAGTCAAAGCTATGGTTTTTCCAGTAGTCACCTGTGGATATAAGAGTTAGACTATAAAGAAAGCTGAGCACCAAAGAGTTGATGCCTTTGAACTGTGGTGTTGGAGAAGACTTTTGAGAGTCCCTTGGACTACAAGGAGATCCAACCAGTCCATCCTAAAGGAAATCAGTCCTGAATATGCATTGGAAGGACTGATGTTGAAGCTAAAACCCCAATACTTTGGCCACCTCATGTGAAGAACTAACTCATTTTAAAAGACCCTGATGCTGGGAAAGATTGAAGGCGGGAGGAGGATGACAGGGTGAGATGGTTGGATGGCATCATCGATTCATGGGACATGAGTTTGAGTAAGCTCCGGGAGTTAATGATGGACAGGAAAGCCTGGCGTGCTCTAGTCCACGGGCTCATGAAGAGTCGGACATGACTGAGCAACTGAACTGAACCGAACTGAATAATCATACACACACACACACACACACACACACACACACACACACACACACACAGCTTCCCTGGCATCTCAGTGGTACAGAATCCACCTGCAATGCAGGAGATGTGGATTTGATCCCTGGGTGAGGACAATCCCCTGAAGAAGGAAATGGCAACCCATTCCAGTATTCTTGCTTGGGAAATCCCATGGACAGAGGAGTCTGGCAGGCTATAGTCCATAGGGTCACAAAGAGTCATACACACACACACACACACACACACACACACACACACACACACACACAGCTTCCCTGGCATCTCAGTGGTACAGAATCCACCTGCAATGCAGGAGATGTGGATTTGATCCCTGGGTGAGGACAATCCCCTGAAGAAGGAAATGGCAACCCATTCCAGTATTCTTGCTTGGGAAATCCCATGGACAGAGGAGTCTGGCAGGCTATAGTCCATAGGGTCACAAAGAGTCAGACACAACTGAACATGCATGCACACACACACACACACATATACATATGTACAAAATAATATATATTTACAGGTACACAGAATTATAATTTGACATTTGTATACTACAAAGTGATTGTAGTATAGTGGTAGTATTGACTTTTTTAGTAACATTAACTCTTCTAATCTATGAGCACAAGATACTGTTCCATTTATTTATTTCTTATACTTATTTCAACAATATAGTTTTCTTTTACCACCTTAGATATATGTATTTCTGTTTTAGTGTTTTTGATGCTATTATAAATGAAATCAATCTTTCAACTTATTTTTCAGAAAATTTGTTAGCTTATAGAAATGCTAATAAGTTTTATATGTTTTTTACCCTGTTCACTTACTGAATTCATTGATTAAACCTAAGTTTTTCAATTGAGTCTTAAGGATTTTATATATGTAAAATCATGTCATCTGCAAATAGAAAATATAATACTTCTTCCTTTTCAATTCTGATGCCTTTTGTTTCTTTTTCTTGCTTGATTATCACATTAATTGATTCATGCACATTGAACCATCTTTGCATCCCAGGTATAAATCTTACTTAGCCATGGTGAACGATCCTTTTTTTTTCTTTTTTTTTTTAAATTGGAGGCTAATTACTTTACAATATTGTATCGGTGCTTCATAATTCCACTTATTAGTATTTTGTTGAGAACTTTTTTTTCTCTTTTTTTTTAAATTTTATTTTTACTTTATTCTACATTACAGTACTGTTTTGGTTTTGCCCTACATTGACATGAATCAGCCACAGGTGTACACGAGCTCCCAATCCTGAAACCCCCTCCCACCTCCCACCCCATATCATCTCTCTGGATCATCCCCATGCTCCAGCCCCAAGCATCCTGTATCCTGCATTGAACATAGACTGGCGCTTCATTTCCTACATGTTTCAATGCCATTATCCCAAATCATCCCACCCTCTCCCTCTCCCTCATTCCTTTTTTTTTCTTTTTTTTTTTAAATTGGAGGCTAATTACTTTACAATATTGTATCGGTGCTTCATAATTCCACTTATTAGTATTTTGTTGAGAACTTTTTTTTCTCTTTTTTTTTAAATTTTATTTTTACTTTATTCTACATTACAGTACTGTTTTGGTTTTGCCCTACATTGACATGAATCAGCCACAGGTGTACACGAGCTCCCAATCCTGAAACCCCCTCCCACCTCCCACCCCATATCATCTCTCTGGATCATCCCCATGCTCCAGCCCCAAGCATCCTGTATCCTGCATTGAACATAGACTGGCGCTTCATTTCCTACATGTTTCAATGCCATTATCCCAAATCATCCCACCCTCTCCCTCTCCCTCAGAGGCCAAAAGTCCGTTCTATACCTCTGTGTCTCTTATGTTGTCTCACTTTCAGGGTCATCATTAACATCTTTCTAAATTCCATATATATGTGTCAGTATACTGTATTGGTGTTTTTCTTTCTGGCTTACTTCACTCTGTATAATCGGCTCCAGTTTCATCCATCTCATTAGAAGTTGAGAACTTTTGCATCTATAGTAATCATGGATATTGGCCTGTGCTTTTCTAGCGGTGTCAATTTTGGTATCAGAGTATTGCTTGCCTAATAAAATAAAGGTTTTGGTATCAGAGTAATGCTGGTCCTGTGAAATGAACTGTAAATGTTTCCTCTCTTCAATTTTTAGAAGAGTTGAGAAGGACTGGTGTTAGTTCTTTCCAACTTTGATAAAATTAATCAGTGAAATCATCTGGACTTTTCTTCACTGTGAAATTTTAAATTACCAGTCAATCTCCTTACTAGTAACTGGTCAATTCAGATTTTCTATTTCTTCCTGATTCAGTCTTAGTTGTATCTTCCTGAGATTTGTTTCCATTTCTTCTAATTGTTCAGTTTATTCACATATTTCTATTTATAGTAGTCTCACAATCTTTTAATTTCTTTTATATTAATTGCAATGTCTTTTCTCAGTAATAATTTAGTTGATTTGGGTTCTTTCTCTTTTTTCCTTATTAGTCTACTTAAAGGTTTGCCAATTTTTTAAGGAACCAACTCTTAGTTTGGTCAATCTTTTTATTTTTTTCTATTCTCTTTCCTTTACTTTTATTCTAATTTTTATTATTTCCACAGAATTAGAGCTTAATTTATTCTTCATTTTGTCATTCCTTTAGGAAAAGAGATAGTTTCCCTTTGTGGGTAGGTCTTTCTTGCTTTGACTTTTTTATGTATCCATTTGTGTAGTTACAATAGAATTTTCTCTTGTGGCTATCATGAGATTTAGATAAAATAATTTGAATTTATAATACCCTATTTTATACAGACAACTTAAATTTGATATAATTAATAAACTCTATGCTTTTACTGCTTCTCCCTCTCATATTTTAAGTTATTGCTATTAAAATGTAAACATTTTTTTAAATATTGTATAACTAAAATAAATTTTTTAATAAATTTTAATACAAATTTAGTTTAGAGTAGTTTTATATTTCAGAGAAGGCAATGGCAAGCCACTCCAGTACTCTTGCCTAGAAAATCCCATGGACAGAGGAGCCTGGTAGGCTGCAGTCCGTGGGGTTGCAAAGAGTCAGACACAACTAAGGGACTTCACTTTCATTTTTTACTTCCACACATTGGAGAAGGAAATGGCAACCCACTCCAGTGTTCTTGTCTGGAGAATCCCAGGGACAGAGGAGCCTGGTTGGCTGCCATCTATGGTGTCGCACAGAGTTGGACACAACTGAAGCAACTTAGCAGCAGCAGTTTTATATTTACAGAATATTTATGAAGATATTGCAGCTATTTCTCATATAAGTTTTTAAAAATATTGACCTTGATTTTTCACTTTGATGAATTTGGACAACTGTAGACAAAATATATAATTGCAAATCATCCAGACAACTATGGCCTTCATTGTACTAGCACTGTCTCTTGATGTCACACTCCCCATTTCCTCTTGCTTCCTCACTCTGATGAAGCACATTGCCACCTTGTGAAATTTCTATGCAGAGGTCCACAAATACTGTGGCTAATACCTCCTGTGAAACTGAATCCTTCCAGCAGTCATTTGCATGAACTAGGACAAGAAGCCTTCCCAGTCAGGCCTTGACCCTACAGTAGCTTCATTAAAAAACCATAGGTACAAAACTTAGCAAACCACACCAAGATCTTGATGCACAAAAAACGTGACATGATAAATATTGTCTTCAGCCCCTACATTTATGCAGTAGTAGGTAGAAAAACAGTACAGGGAGCCATGTACTGTGCTAACAACTGGGGACACAGGAGTGATTGCCAAGGCCCCTGCCCTCATGGCACTTGCAGGACAGGGCTGCTAGTGAGGCTGCAGGACTCCATGGCCCAGAGGTCCCCAGTTTTCTCTAACAGTGAGACCCTGAACTGCCCCCAGATCACAAAAAAA
>SJYC01118243.1:0-17230 GCA_006408675.1 Madoqua kirkii | reverse complement strand
ATTCTTTGAAATATCTCAAAATTGATTTGTTTATGTGTACCGATGTATTTTTTATTTTATGCCAAATTATATTAAATGAACAATTTAAAGAATTACTAGTATTATAGTCTCAAAGTGAGCTTAACTCATATTTTACGAAACAGATTGGTTAGGTTCTGATGAAATAGTTTAGTTATTTTCCATACATACATGAACTATCTTTGCTTCTCTGAGGTCTCAGTTCATTCAGTTCAGTTGCTCAGTTGTGTCCGACTCTTTGTGTCCCCATGAACTGTAGCATGCCAGGCCTTCCTGTTCAACACCAACTCCCAGAGCCTATCCAAACCCATGTCCATTGAGTCAGTGATGCCATCTAACCATCTCATCCTCAGTCGTCCCCTTCTCCTCCTGCCCTCAATCTTTCCCAGCATCAGGGTCTTTTCAAATGAGTCAGCTCTTCGCGTCAGGTGGCCAAGGAACTGGACTTTCAGCTTCGACATCAGTCCTTCCAATGAGCACCCAGGACTGATCTCCTTCAGAATGGACCGGTTGGATCTTGCAGTCCAAGGGACTCTCAAAAGTCTTCTCCAACACCACAGTTCAAAAGCATCAATTCTTCAGCGTTGTGCTTTCTTTATAGTCCAACTCTCACATCTATTCATGACTACTGGAAAAACCATAGCTTTGACTAGATGGGCCTTTGTCAGCAAAGTAATACATCTGCTTTTTAATATGCTGTCTAGGTTTGTCATAGCTTTTCTTCCAAGGAGCGAGTGTCTCTAGGCAAGGATGAAGCAGATTCTTTAGTGCTGAGCCACCAAGGAAGCCCTTAACAGAGCCTGTAGTTATTTGAGAGCCCTTTTTTGCTCTTAATAGTGAATCTGCATGTAGCTAATGAGTTTTAGATCTCTGCCCATTGAAGTGACTGAGAAGGAGCTAGAAGTGTTGTATTGTCCTTATGTAGAAAGGAATACTGAGTTTGGTGGACGAATAAAGGGGAAAGCAATTCTGTACATGCAAATGAATCATAGCCTTATCTGTATCAGCCCTGACTGATATATCCTTCTACTCCCCACTGTTTCACAATTTTTCCTTTCAGGTATTTTTTTGCAAGACATCACAGAGTTCATCTGGGGCCAGGTTTTAATTTTGGTATATTGTGAATGACCCTGAAATTTGTTTGTATTTTTCCTCATTACTATAGATCTATGCATATATCTTTAAGAACATCAAATCTGTGCGACTGGAAGCACTGCTCTTATCCTTGCTAAGCATCGTGGTGCTTGTACTGGTTAAAGAGCTGAATGAACAGTTTAAGAGGAAAATTAAAATTGTTCTTCCTGTTGACTTAGTTTTGGTAAGTACAAAATGAATGTTTAACTTTCTTCTCTGCAGTGCTTGCAACTGCTGTGGATAATGTGCGAAGGCACACCTCATTGTCCATAGTAACCCACAATTAGTCCTGCCTCTCATTAAATCAGGACTCATTTGGCTACACATTCATGTAAAGACAGGAAATATTTTGAGTCAATAATTTAAAAGAAGCACACATGTTTCTAATTTTTGCAGAATTTCTCACATGCTTGTATATTTTCAGATAAATAAGAGAACATATAGCCTAAAATTTTAAATATGAAGACATTTTAAAGGATGAGACTCGAAAGATCTCTGGCATGATTCTCCATAAAGCAATAAAAAGTGAAACCACATCTTTTTGATATGGCATCTATATGCTACATAAAATATGATCAGTCAACAAATGTCCATTAATGGTTGATAGATTTATTATATTTACTGACCTAATTTTTCCTTGTTGAAAGGATATTCACATAATTTTCACTGGCCAAGGCTGATTCTCTAAGATATTTTTGTTGCTGTACTTGGCAAAGTAACAAATTTTACTTTACTCCTAAAGCTTATGAAATTAAAAAACACATTTTGATTTTCTTTTTAACTTTACAATACTGTATTGGTTTTGCCATATATCAACATGATTCTGCCATGGGTGTACATAAGTTCCCACTCCTGAACCCTCCTCCCACCTCCCTCCCCATACCATACCTCTGGGTTATTCCAGTGCACCAGCCCCAAGCATCCTGTATCCTGTATTGAACCTAGACTGGCAATTTGTTTCTTATATGATATTATACATGTTTCAATGTCATTCTCCCAAATCATCCTGCCCTCTCCCTCTCCCACAGTCAAAAAGTCTGTTCTATCCATCTGCGTCTCTTTTGCTGTCTTGCATACAGGGTTATCGTTACCATCTTTCTAAATTCCATATATATGCATTAATATACTGTATTGGTGTTTTTCTTTCTGGCTTACTTCACTGTGTATAATCGGCTCCAGTTTCATCCACCTCATTAGAACTGATTCAAATGTATTCTTTTTGATGGCTGAGTAATACTCCATTGTGCATATGTACCACAGTTTTCTTATCCATTTGTCTACTGATGGACATCTAGGTTGCTTCCATGTCCTGGCTATTATAAACAGTGCTGCAATGAACATTGGGGTACACATGTCTCTTTCAGTTCTGGTTTCCTCAGTGTGTATGCCCAGCAGTGAAATTGCTGGGTCATAAGGCAGTTCAATTTGCAGTTTTTTAAGAAATCTCCACACTGTTCTCTATAGTGGCTGTACTAGTTTGCGTTCCCACCAACAGTAGAAGAGGGTTTCCTTTTCTCCACACCCTCTTCAGCATTTATTGCTTGTAGGCTTTTGGATCGCAGCCATTCTGACTGGTGTGAAATTCAAATGGATTCTTTTGAATGGCTGAGTAATATTCCATTGTGTATATGTACCACAGCTTTCTTATCCATTCATCTGCTGATGGACATCTAGGTTGCTTCCATGTCCTGGCTATTATAAACAGAGCTGTGATGAACATTGGGGTACACGTGTCTCTTTCAATTCTGGTTTCCTCAGTGTGTATGCCCAGCAGTGGGATTGCTGAGTCATATGGCAGTTATAGATGCAGTTTTTTAAGGAGTCTCCACACTGTTCTCCATAGTGGCTGTACTAGTTTGCATTCCCACCAATAGTGTAAGAGGGTTCCTTTTTCTCCACACCCTCTCCAGCATTTATTGCTTGTAGAGTTTTGGATCGCAGCCATTCTGACTGGTGTGAAATGGTACCTCATTGTGGTCTTGATTTGCATTTCTCTGATAATGAGTGATGTTGAGCATCTTTTCATGTGTTTGTTAGCCATCTGTATGTTTTCTTTGGAGAAATATCTATTTAGTTCTTTGGCCAATTTTTTGATTGGGTCATTTATTTTTCTGCAGTTGAGCTGCAGGAGTTGCTTGTATATTTTTGAGATTAGTTGTTTGTCAGCTGCTTCATTTGCTATTATTTTCTCCTATTCTGAAGGCTGTCTTTTCACCTTGCTTATAGTTTCTTTGGTGTTGGAGAAGACTCTTGAGAGTCCCTTGGACTGCAAGGAGATCAACCCTGGGATTTCTTTGGAAGGAATGATGCTTAAGCTGAAACTCCAGTACTTTGACCACCTCATACGAAGAGTTTACTCACTGGAAAAGACTTTGATGCTGGGAGGGATTGGGGGCAGGAGAAGCAGGGGACAACGGAGGATGAGATGGCTGGACGGCATCACTGACTTGATGGACGTGAGTCTGAGTGAACTCCAGGAGTTGGTGACAGACAGGGAAGCCTGGTATGCTGCAATTCATGGGGTCACAAAGAGTCGGACACAACTGAGCAACTGAACTGAACTGATAGTTTTTTTTGTTGTACAGAAGCTTTTAATTTTAATTAGGTCCCATTTGTTTATTTTTGCTTTTATTTCCAATATTCTGGGAGGTGGGTCATAGAGGATCCTGCTGTGGTTTATGTCAGACAGTGTTTGGCCTATGTTCTCCTCTAAGAGTTTTATAGTTTCTGGTCTTACATTTAGATCTTTAATCCATTTTGAGTTTATTTTTGTGTATGGTGTTAGAAAGTAACCACTGATATTTTTTTAAAAAATGTTTTTAATTTTAATTTTTGCTATGTCAGGTCTTAGTTGTGGCACATGGGATCTTTGTTGCAGCATGTGAGATCTTTTCATTGCAACCTGTGGGCTTAGTTTCCCCATAGCATGTGGGAGCTTTGTTCTCTGACCAGGAATGGAACCCATGTCCCTTGCATTGGAAGATTGATTCTTAACCACTGAACCACCAGAGATGCCCCTCTACTGCTGGTACTGAGTGCTTATTCTCAAAGGATCCTCGGAAGATGTACTCACAAGTAGTCATAGCTCTGGCTGATAGATGCTGCACACACCTAGATGTGAGCATCCCTAGAGATGGGCAGGAACCAGATATGGCCCACTGAGTACCATTCATTTATGTCTTCAGGCTATAAACCCAGGGCGCTTCCCTATTCCTACCTAACCCCTTCTCTTCCTTGTCTTTATCCTGTGTGCACTCCCACTTATTCATATGTATGTGGGTGTGGGTGTGTGTGTGCGCTCAGTCACATCTGACTGTTTGTGACCCCATGGCCTGTAGCCCTCCAGGCTCCTCTGTCCATGGAATTTTCCAGGCAAGAACAATGGAGTGGGTTTCCTTGCCCTCCTCCAGGGGAACTTCCTGACCCAGGATCTGAACCCACGTCTCTTGCATCTGCTGCATTATCAGGTGGATTTTTTACCACTGCACTACCTGGGAAGCCCCTCCCTTTCCCACCGATTCATCCCACAGCCCTAAAGCTGTGGGTGACTACCCTGGGAACTGTGGGCATTCTGGACCCTGTGGTAAGGGTGGGAATGCATTCTGCATAACGATTTGGCTCCTTGCTGGCAGGAAACAGAATTCACACCTGTTCAAGAAGCAACTTAGTAAAATGGAAAGGACATGGACATTGGAGTCAGACAGGCCTCAGTGTGACTTCTGAGCCTCAGTTTCCCTAACTGTGAAATGGGCCTGCAGGTCCAGAAGAAGGACGCAAAAGACTGGCTGTATGGAGGCCTGGTAAAACCTGAGGCCTCTCTCTGTGGAGAGGGATAGAGAGTAGGGAGAGGGTCAAAGCCTGTGAACTCTGGAGAGCACAGAGAGGAGAGCACGGGCTCCTTTCCCTAGCTCGTCATATTGGAATGAGGGGCTCCTTAGAACTGGAAGTGAGCATATTTAGGGAAAACAAGAAGAGATATGAGCACAGAGGTGGAAACTTAGGGCCTCAGTGCTCTGATAGTGCTGAAGGCTGGAAATGTCACCTAATCCAGGAGACACAGGTCACCTCAGGCATAGTGCCATGGCATTGTTGTGATGGGTCAGGGCATGCTTCAATTTTAGATCATTGTCATGGGGGACTCCAAGGCCATAAGCTTAAAGAGTCGCCTTCCCCTCTAATCCTGTCTCCTTGCTCTTATTGGCCCTGGAGAAAAAGCTCACACTTCTGATCTGAAGTGTTCTCATTTCACCTACATGGCAGTGCTGATGGGGCTGCCTTGGGGTGTTCTGGTGGGTGAGGGACAGAGAAGATGAGAGCGCCAAGGGGCTACAGTGGGGTGAATAGTCTGCTCAAATGGAAGGCTCTGAGATCTCTCCTGATTTGATACTAAATCTAATGACTCTGACCTCTGAATAGTCCAGCTGTGATGGCCAGTGACAGAGACTGTGCCAAGGACCAGAACTGGATATATACTTTACCTATAAATAGAAGTAGCTTCAGTGGAGTGCTGGGAAATGTTTAATAGCCACTTTCTGGGGATGGGGAGATGCTCTAATTTGTAGCATTTGGCCATTTCTCTGGTGTAAATGGGCTTCCCAGGTAGCTCAGCTGGTAAAGAATCTGCCTGCAATGCAGGAGACCCCAACTCTATTCCTGGGTCAGGAGGATACCCTGGAGAAGGGATAAGCAACCCACTCCAGTATTCTTGGGCGTCTCTGGTGGCACAGCTGGTAAAGAATCCACCAGACCTGGATTCGATCCCTGGGTTGGGAAGATCCCCTGGAGAAGGGAACAGCTACCCACTCCAGTATTCTGGCCTGGAGAATTCCATGGACTGTATAGTCAATGGGGTTGCAAAGAGTCAGACAGGACTGAGTGACTTTCTCTTTCACTGATATAAATACTCCCACCAAGGCTGATCAGAAGCTACTAACCTGACATCACTGAACATTAAGTTGGGTGCCAGTAGCTGCTTCTCAGGAGCCCATACCTGCTGGCTGCAGCACACTAGTGGGCAAATTCACCAGAAGGCAGAGGCAGTTCAAGCTGCAGGTTGTCTCACTTGTGGGGATCCCATACAGTGTGTTTTCATTTTCATATGGGTTTGTACAGTTTCCAGAAGTTAGATATAATAACTGCATTGGTTAAGATTCCTCCCTCATCACTCTGGCTTGTATCGGATGGCTTGGAGTAGCCCATGAACATGTTCTAATTACTTTGTTCATTTAAAATATAGATTCATTTTTGTACCTAATTTTGATTTGTAATTTTATGTCTGTTTTCTAAAGAGGGCCTTGAAACTTATATATTCTTCCAGCCTCAAAGCATGGATCCTCTCTGGAACTAAATTAGATCACAACTCATCCTTCAGAAAATGTTGATGATTATTGCTCTGTACCTTAGGGTCACACTGGTGTATGCAAGTTTATCATTGATTAATTTGGTTTGGATTAGCTTACTAGAATGTCACTTGCTTTATGTCAGAGCTCTACTCAAAACCCTCATAGCTCCCCACTTGATCTCTTAAACTGGATTTTAACATTCTCTATAGATTGGCCCTCTTACCTCCTTTCTGAAAATATCTTCTTTACTTTTCATGTATCTCCTCAATAAAACTTTTTCCTTTGTGACTTTTTAGGTTATTTTCTCTACCTTGATCACCATTTTTGTCTCCTCACTTTTGGATTTTACCAAATCCTTTTTCTGTGTCTGTTGAAAAGTCATGTGTGTTTTTTTGTTTTTTGTTTTTTGTTTTTTAATTTGGTCCTCTCTCCAAGCCAGGCTTCAGCAACATGTGAACTGTGAACTTCCAGGTGTTCAAGCTGGTTTTAGAAAAGGCAGAGGAACAAGAGATCAAATTGCCAACATCCACTGGATCATGGAAAAAGCAAGAGATTTCCAGAAAAACATCTATTTCTGCTTTATTCACTATGCCAAAGCCTTTGACTGTGGATCACAATAAACTGTGGAAATTCTGAAAGAGATGGGAATACCAGACCACCTAACCTGCCTCTTGAGAAACCTGTGTGCAGGTCAGGAAGTGACAGTTAGAACTGGACATGGAACAACAGACTGTTCCAAATAGGAAAAGGAGTACATCAAGGCTGTGTATTGTCACCCTTCTTATTTAACTTATATGCAGAGTACATCATGAGAAACTCTGGGCTGGAAGAAGCACAAGCTGGAATCAAGATTGCTGGGAGAAATATCAACAACCTCAGATATGCAGATGACATCACTCTTATGGCAAAAAGTGAAGAAATAAAGAGCCTCTTGATAAAAGTTAAAGAGGAGAGTGAAAAAATTGGCTTAAAGGTCAACATTCAGAAAATGAAGATCATGGCATCTGGTCCCATCACTTCATGGGAAATAGATGGGGAAACACTGGAAGCAGTGGCGGACTTTATTTTTCTGGGCTCCAAAATCACTGCAGATCGTGATTGCAGCCATGAAATTAAAAGACTCTTACTCCTTGGAAGAAAAGTTATGACTAATCTAGACAGCATATTAAAAATCAGAGACGTTACTTTGTCAACAAAGGTACATCTAGTCAAGGCTATGGTTTTTCCAGGAGTCATGTATGGATGTGAGAGTTGGACTATAGAGAAAGCTGAGCACTGAAGAATTGGTGCTTTTGAACTGTGGTGTTGGAGAAGACTCTTGAGAGTCCCCTGGACTGCAAGGAGATCCAACCAGTCCATCGTAAAGGAGACCAGTCCTGAGTGTTCATTGGTAGGACTGATGTTGAAGCTGAAACTCTAATACTTTGGCCACCTGATGCAAAGAGCTGACTCATTAGAAAAGACCCTGATGCTGGAAAAGATTGAAGGCAGGAGGAGAAGGGGACGACAGAGGATGAGATAGTTGGATGGCATCACTGACTCAAGGGACATGGGTTTGGGTGAACTCTGGGAGTTGGTGATGGACAGGGAGGCCTGGCGTGCCATGGTCATGGGGTTCCAGAGAGTGGGACATGACTGAGCAATTGAACTGAACTGAACCATATTGATATGATGTGTTACATTCATTGATTTTGACATATTTAATTTCACTTTGCTGGAATAAATTCTGCTTGATTGTCATGTATAATCCTTTTTGTTTGTTGCTGGATTCGGTTTGCTAGTGTTCTGTTGAGAGACTTTGCATCTGTATTCGTAAGAGATAGTGATTTGTAGTTTTCTTGTGATGCCTTTGGTTTTGGTATTGAGGAAATTCTAGTCTCACATAATTGGAAAGTGTTCCCACCTCTTCTACTTTTTGGAAGATTTTGTGAAGGATTGATATTAATTATTCTTTCAATAATTGGTGGAATGCACCAGTGAAGCCATCTGCAGCTGGACATTTCTTTGTGAGAAGTTTTAAAATGATTAACTCTCTTTTTTGTTATAGTCCATTCAGATTTCTATTTCTTCTTGAGTCAGTTTGGATAGTTGTCTTTCCAGGAATTTGTTTTGATAAAATTATCTACTTTGTTGGCATATGGTCATTTGTACTATTTACTTAGAGTCCTTTTGATTTCTGTAAGGTTGTTAGTGATGTCTCCTCTTTAATTTCTGATTTTAGTTATTTGAGCTTTCTCCCTTTTTTCCTTGGCCTGGCTAGCTAAAAGTTTGCCATTTTGTTGATCTTTTCAAAGAATAACTTTTGGATTGTTGATTTTTTTCTATTTTTCTAATCCCTGTTTATCTTCACTGTCTTTATTTCCTTCTGCTTGCTTTGGGCTTAGTTTGCTCTTCTTTTTCTAGGAAAAAGTACTGGAAAATATCTTCAAAACTATGTAATATAGTATGTTTTAGAAGATTGATCTAAGTCCCAAAGTTGAAAAAAAATACATTACATGGTAAGATGGGAGTCACACCTGTGCAGATTACTGAAAGGTAGCAGAAGTGGTCCAGTGAATACTCACCTTCATTATCTACCTCCAGCCTATTATAAAGAGCATTTAGATCTGAAAGGAATTCAGGAGTTTTTGTGTCCTCTCTGTCTACTACTCCATGGGGGCAGTGGGAGTACCCTCTCCAAACAGATTAATAGGACTTCAGAAGTACTTACAGAAATTAGGAATGAGCTGTCAGAGGGAAAGTCCAACACCAGTCCCTGGCGAAATATTTGCCAAGTTTCAGAAACCCATAGGCTATTTTGCTTCATGAAGTAAAGGGAAGGCAGCGAGATCGATTATGGCATACATCCCCTGGAGTTGGGGGGATGATTTTGAACACAGAGACTGCCGCCTTTTTCCCAAGGACTTGAAAGTTGGCTGGAGGGGCCCATGGAGGTGGGGGGAGGGGCAGTGGCAGTAGGGCAGCCTCACATGAGTTTCCTGTGGGCCGTGTGAATGCAGAGGGAGGTACCAGGACTCAAAGTTTCTTGACAACCTGTCTTCTGGGACGAGGGAACCTGAGCAGTAAGCGACTATGAGGAGAACAGCTTAGGGGGCACTGAGAAAGGGGTTGAAGAGGTCAGGGGGTGCATAGGGGTCAGGGGGTGCATAGCCATCCTTAGGAAGCTATACTGTGCAGAGAGTGGGTGTCTATAAACACTTACAGGAGCATTCCCAGTGGGTAGGTGAGGTGGTTAACATTTTGATGTCTGGTGTTATAGAAGGTGAAACATTCAGCCAGTAATGTCTTAGAACCACGTCAGAGGCTCCTTCTCTCTGCAGTCACCCATGTGGCCCTGTGACCCATTCAGCCCCTTCAGTATCCAGGTAGGTTATGACATAATTAGTAAGTCCTTTTAAGAGCTTTGCGTGACAAAGAACGTCACACAGAAGGGGGTTGATTTTGCTGTTTGCTGTGCCCCTCCTCCACTGCTTGGGCATCATAAACGAGATCCTGAGGGCCAGCCTCCCCATTGTATAGACATGGTGGCTAGGGCCCAGAGAGGGGAAAGGCTTTGTCAAAGACAATACGGGCAGGCTGCGTGGGAGGCTCCCTACCCTTCCAGCTCCTGGAAATGAGGAAGCTATGGCCCTTCCCTGGTCCTTCAATACAGACAGCTCTAATTATAAAAGGATTCAACTTGAGGGGGAAAACCAGGAGAGGATGAAATGTAGACTCTGAATTTCATTTTCATCATCAGACGTTTCTCAGGGAAAATGATATTTCCAGCCTAGGCGGGAAAGTGGAAGTGGCTTGTACTCATGTCTGGAAGTTGTGAAAAATGCTTTATTTTAACTCAGTTCCCCCAGCAGTCATTCTTGTCTATTCGAAACTGCCAGTCAACCTTCCAGCAAAGGAAAACACACACACACACCTCTGCACAAATGGCTTTGATTAGGCTTAGCTGTAGGTTTAAGAAAATTTAATCATCTTAACCTGTTTAGTCTTTTTCCCTGATGAAAATCATCAGTCAGATTCCAGCATGAGCCAGTTAGAACTGAGCTGCTGTCAGCACCGTTGTTTATGTTAATACCTTATAGGCATGAAATGGAGGAAAGCAGAGTTATGAGAAAAGGTCCTGAGTGAATTAAGAGAGTAGGAGTCTGTGGCAGGCCCCTGAGGCCCATAGGCAGGGCTCTGGACGGGCTGTTTGTTTACAGGTCTCAAGATGAACCTCCTCTACCTCTTGGAAAGGATATTTCTCTCTGTGGTCGGATCCTGCCTTTGGCAGAACTGAAGGTCTAGAACTATCGATGCCATTTGCTAGCTGTGTGACCTCGACAAGTTGCTTAACCTCTCTAAATGTGGTTTTCTCATCTGAGAAATGGGGCTAACAGGAGTGACTAGCCTACTGGATGGCTTTACTCTTATGTGGGCCTGGTGGTTAGTGAATACCCAGTTAAATGCTCCCTGACGTCAGTGTTAATCCCTTCTCCCCGACACCAGCCAGCTCCTTCATGGTGCTCTCACCCCACACCCCAGACTCTGTGGGCACTGGCCAATGGGGAATGCCTGCTAGATGTGAAGTGGTCTTCCTGGGACAGATTGAAAAGGCCCTAAATCTGGAGCTTTGACCCACCTGTGTCACGAGGACCTAGGTGACCTTGGGGGAATCACTGCTTCTTTGGATCTCGGTTTCCCAGTCTGTCAAATGAGCCCACTCCTGGCTTCAACATCCACCCTCTCTTCCTCCTAGAAAAAAAAAATCCCACTTCCACCCAACTAAAGAGCTGCATTTCTAGGTGTGGCCATATGACTATTTTGAAATCCAAAGGAAATGTTACATGGAACTTCTAGAAAGTCTCCTAAAAAGGATGGAGAAGAAAGAAACAAATGTCTACCAGCACGTGAATAAACAATGGACCGTTCATACTGTGGAGTATCACTCAGTAATAAAAAGGAACAAGCCACTGATATAAACAACAACATCGATAAACCGCAAAAGCAATATGCTGAGTGAAAGAATTCAGACACGGAAGAGTAAATAGTAAATTATTGCATTTGTATGAAGTTCTAAAACAGGAAATGTCAAAGGGGACACTGACTACAGGAATATGAGAGAACTTTCTAGGGAGGTGAAAGTGAAAGTGTTCATTGCTCAGTTGGGTTTGGCCCCCTGGGCTGTAACCCACCAAGCTCCTTTGTCCGAAGGAATTCTCCAGGGAAGAATACTGCAGTGGGTTGCTATTTCCTTCTCCAGGGGATCTTCCTAACCTAGGGATTGAACCCAGGTTCCCTATATTTCAGGCATATTCTTTACCATCTGAGCCACCCAGGGAAGCCCTCTAGGGAGATGGGAATTTTTGTGTCTTAATTGCAATGGTGATTACATGGGTATTTAAATATGTCAGAATTTACAAAACTATTTAACTATATGTATTTTATCTTAGATAAATTATACCTCAGTAAATCTTTTTTTTTAAACAACAACAACTTGAGGACAAAAAGCTGCCTTGTTCACAGATGTGATGGCTGGAGCTCTAGCAGCCATATTTGGACACGAAGATGGTTGCAGAGCAGTGAACTAGAGGGATCCTTGGTCCCTGCCAACTTTATGAAGTCATTTTAACCAGACCTAGGCTGCCTGATGCTGAGTTTCTTTTGTGTGAGAGAGAAACTTTTATTTAGTGAAAGTCATGTTAACTTTTGCTGTTGATCACATGATCAACATGCAGCTGAACCAAGTCCAGACAGAAGGACAATGCCATAAGGGTAATAGGAGGGCAAAAAGAGAAAAGTGGTTAGAATAGTTTTGAGACTGCTATTGTTACTCTGATTATTAATCTGTCCTCTCTTTTTTCTCACCCTGATGTGCTGCTGAGGAGTAGGCGAAGTGGAAACGTGGGACTAGGACAGCTTTCTCTTGGGGCCATCTACCAGACTGAACCCAAGAAGACCCAGCCTTGTGCCTCATCTTCCCACCTCCTCTGCCTACCCCTTTTTAGCTCCTTGCCCCACTCACAAGGGGGATATAGACCTGAAACTAGAGAATGGGTCTTGAAGACCTTTTATATACGTGACTTTGGGGTAGGGTTGCCTGACTTACATGGGACTGAGCCTCTTCTTCACAGGGTGGGTTCTCCTTGCTTAAAATGAGAATTCTGTAGCCCAGAGATGCACAAGGTCTGGTCCAGGCTGCCACTGGCAGGCCAGTCTGATCAGAGGCATGGTCACTTCCATGAGTTTGGGTCAGATTCAGCTCTAACAGAGAAGGTGGGAGGTCCCAAGGATGCCCCAGAAGGCTGGAGGAGAGGGTGGACTGGTCACCTTGAGGCTGTCCCAGAGCTTGTCTCCCCTTTTCCATGCTACATGCCAATCATGGCTGTCAACAGGTGCCTGAGTGGGGAGCTAGTGGCAACTGTCCATTACAGGCTAGCGTGTAAAAAGATATGGGCCATGGGTGCCCTTGAGATGTATGGCAGCAGAGTGAGAGTGCTGTTCCCTAGACCTCTGGATTGCAGAGAGGGCTCACTTATCTTAGGCCAGGTGCAGAGGAGGAGGTCCTGGTGTTCCTCCAAACACACACATGTATGCACTCACATGTGCACGTACACACACAGACTCTCATATACTTCCCATGTGCACACACATGGATATATACACCCAGGCATATATACACTCTGTACACATGCAAACACACACCACACTGAATATCTTTGAATCCCTGAAGAGCTTCTCACCCCTTCTTGCACATGCAACCCACTTGCTTCCCCCACTTCATCTGCATAGATGCCTACTGAAGGATTCTGCTGAACATGCCTTTCCCAGCAAGACAGCAGCACACCTGCCTGCCAGAGACCATCCCTGCACCATGCAGCTCTGCTCCGAGCCCTCACAATACTCATTGTAATAGCAGCTTTTAAGTCTATCTGCTCTGACAAACTGTGACCTTCATAAGGACAGGGCCTCCCAACTTGGTCATCCTGTACCCCAGCACCAGACGTAGTGCTTAATAGGTGCTCAAACAGTGTAGATTGAATGGATAAATATCCACATTCATCTATCTGTATCTGCTTCTCCCACATGACTGGGAGCTCCTAGAGAGTGTGGACATGTCTTGAATGACCCTGTGGAGATGCTCAAAAGTGCTTGTTGAAGAAATGGATAAATGATTGCCTATTCCCAATTCTCTCTCTCTCTTTCTCTCTCTCTCTCTTTCTCTCTTTCTCTCACACACACAAACACACACACACACACTGAAATTCTGAAACAGTCCAGATCACCCAGACTCATGTGTAGTAAATTAAAGATGGCTACATCTTCTTTCTTACTGTTCTTTTTTTTTGTTCACCCTGATGTGCTGCTGAGGAGTAGGCGAAGTGGAAACGTGGGACTAGGACAGCTTTCTCTTGGGGCCATCTACCAGACTGAACCCAAGAAGACCCAGCCTTGTGCCTCATCTTCCCACCTCCTCTGCCTACCCCTTTTTAGCTCCTTGCCCCACTCACAAGGGGGATATAGACCTGAAACTAGAGAATGGGTCTTGAAGACCTTTTATATACGTGACTTTGGGGTAGGGTTGCCTGACTTACATGGGACTGAGCCTCTTCTTCACAGGGTGGGTTCTCCTTGCTTAAAATGAGAATTCTGTAGCCCAGAGATGCACAAGGTCTGGTCCAGGCTGCCACTGGCAGGCCAGTCTGATCAGAGGCATGGTCACTTCCATGAGTTTGGGTCAGATTCAGCTCTAACAGAGAAGGTGGGAGGTCCCAAGGATGCCCCAGAAGGCTGGAGGAGAGGGTGGACTGGTCACCTTGAGGCTGTCCCAGAGCTTGTCTCCCCTTTTCCATGCTACATGCCAATCATGGCATGTCAACAGGTGCCTGAGTGGGGAGCTAGTGGCAACTGTCCATTACAGGCTAGCGTGTAAAAAGATATGGGCCATGGGTGCCCTTGAGATGTATGGCAGCAGAGTGAGAGTGCTGTTCCCTAGACCTCTGGATTGCAGAGAGGGCTCACTTATCTTAGGCCAGGTGCAGAGGAGGAGGTCCTGGTGTTCCTCCAAACACACACATGTATGCACTCACATGTGCACGTACACACACAGACTCTCATATACTTCCCATGTGCACACACATGGATATATACACCCAGGCATATATACACTCTGTACACATGCAAACACACACCACACTGAATATCTTTGAATCCCTGAAGAGCTTCTCACCCCTTCTTGCACATGCAACCCACTTGCTTCCCCCACTTCATCTGCATAGATGCCTACTGAAGGATTCTGCTGAACATGCCTTTCCCAGCAAGACAGCAGCACACCTGCCTGCCAGAGACCATCCCTGCACCATGCAGCTCTGCTCCGAGCCCTCACAATACTCATTGTAATAGCAGCTTTTAAGTCTATCTGCTCTGACAAACTGTGACCTTCATAAGGACAGGGCCTCCCAACTTGGTCATCCTGTACCCCAGCACCAGACGTAGTGCTTAATAGGTGCTCAAACAGTGTAGATTGAATGGATAAATATCCACATTCATCTATCTGTATCTGCTTCTCCCACATGACTGGGAGCTCCTAGAGAGTGTGGACATGTCTTGAATGACCCTGTGGAGATGCTCAAAAGTGCTTGTTGAAGAAATGGATAAATGATTGCCTATTCCCAATTCTCTCTCTCTCTTTCTCTCTCTCTCTCTTTCTCTCTTTCTCTCACACACACAAACACACACACACACACTGAAATTCTGAAACAGTCCAGATCACCCAGACTCATGTGTAGTAAATTAAAGATGGCTACATCTTCTTTCTTACTGTTCTTTTTTTTTGAATTTATTTATTTTACTTTACAATATTGTATTGGTTTTGCCATACATTGACTTGAATCCACCGTGGGTGTACATGTGTTCCCCATCGTGGACCCCCCTCCCACCTCCCTCCCCATCCCATCCCTCTGGGTCATCCCAGTGCACCAGCCCTGAGCACCCTGTATCATGCATCTAACCTGGACTGGCGATTCGTTTCACGTATGATAATTTACATGTTTCAGTGCCTATTCTCCCATAGCATCCTGCTCTTGCCCTCTCCCACCGAGTCCAAAAGACTGTTCAGTACATCTGTGTCTCTTTTGCTGTCTCACATACAAAGTTATCGTTTCTTACTGTTCTAATTGAGAGTGGTGTCTAACTGCCTTTTCCTTGAGTCGGGGTTGGCCATTAGTGACTGAGGATACAGCAGAGATGATGTCCTGGACTTCTGAGGCTAGATCATAGGAAGTCTTACAGTCTCTGCCTGGACATTTGGGAACATTTATTCTCAGAACCCAGCCACCATGCCATGAGGAAGCCCCAGCCAGAGGGGGCAGTGACTTTCCAGCCTTGAAGGTTATCTTGGAAGTGGATCCTCTAGCCCTTATTGAGTTGCCCCAGCTGGTGAGCAAATATGAACTTTACCCACCGAGCTCTACCTATATTGCATATTCATAAGCAAAATTAATGATAATTGCTGTTATAAGCCGCTAAGTTTGGGGGTAGTTCATTATGCAGCAATATATAAACAGAACAGCTTCAGAACATGTGAGAGGAAGTGCTAAAGTCCCTTAAGGGAATGCTGAAAGTCTGCCAAGATTATATCCCTGGATCCCTCCTACTGGGGAAGGAGCAGATAGGGCAGCTGTCTGGGACCCACAGGTTTGCCTCTTATAGGAAGCCAGGGTGGAAGAGAGGGCAGCTCCCCGCAGGGATGGAGAGTACTGGGGCTCTCATCACTGTGTGGACCAGAGGCCGTGTGAGGGCCTCGTACATTCTCCCTGACTCTCACATTCACACATGTACTTTAAGCAGGACTCAGAAGCTAGAGTTAAAAGCTCTCCATGCTAAGAAGACTAGAATCCATTTTTCTTCCTGCATCCATCAGTCACTTTACCTCTCTGATGCCCCCCGGCCCTGCCAGGAGCAAGAGGATGGGAAGCGCTGGTAGAGCTGGGGGAGGAGAGCAGGCTGTGTACATGGGTTTGTGAAAAGCCACCTGCCGTGAGCTCAGCATCCACTGTGCTGGCAGCTTTGGCAAGTTCTGGTGTGGTAATGTGCGTCCTTCCATGGCCATGGTGGGTCTGCTGGGTGAGGTGTCTGCATACCCCCAGGAACCTGTGGGTGTGGCTGCCCAGCTCACAGCTGAACATATGCATTCCTTGACCCGCCTTGTACAGCCTGGTCTCTAGAGCACAGAGGGGACTCTCTCAAGGGAGTGGTCTTTATGCCTATGGGCAGGGGGAGGGGAGCGTGTGTGTGTGGGGAGTCCCTGACTGACAGTGTTCTGGAATTGAAATCAGAGTCACTCCTTCACTCAAACTGTGTCCTCTCCAAGTGGGACAAATGGAGAGAGGAACATGGAAGCGTATACACTGCTGCTGCTGCTGCTGCTGCTGCTGCTGCTGCTGTTAAGTCGCCTCAGTTGTGTCCGACTCTATGTGACGCCATAAACGGCAGCCCACCGGGCTCCACCGTCCCTGGGATTCTCCAGGCAAGAACACAAGTGGGTTGCCATTTCCTTCTCCGATGCGTGAAAGTGAAAAGTGAAAGTGAAAGTGAAGTCGTGCCTGACTCTTAGTGACCCCTGGACTGCAGCCCACCAGGCTCCTCTGTTCATGAGATTTTCAAGGCAAGAGTGCTGGAGTGGGGTGCCACTGCCATGTGTAAAATAGATAAACGATGGTATTTGCTCTATGACTCAGGGAACTCAAACTGGAGCTCTG
>SJYC01118240.1:0-22328 GCA_006408675.1 Madoqua kirkii | reverse complement strand
GCGGGTTGCCATTTCCTCCTCAGGGAGTCTTCCTGACCCAGGGATTGAACCCCGCGACTCTCGTGTCTCCTGCTTTGGCAAGCGGATTCTTTACCACTGCACCACCTGAGACGCCCTTCGGGAGCATGGTTTAGCTCTTTGCAAATTCCTCAGACTTGGTGCCTGGTTCTAGGTCAGGCTTAGGTTCCTGCTACAGATTGTTTGCCTGGCTTAGCCTGGGCTGACTCCATCCTAGGCTTCTCTGCCTGCATTTCCACCATTGGCTCTATTATCATCACTGTTTCAGGGGATGGTGTATGTGGTCCCTCATCACAGGGACATTTCCTTATAGCTTGGCTGGCTGACAGGTTTCTGCCCTTGCTCTGCCTCCTCTGGCTTTCTGAGACATGGACCTTAGCCTTAGGACCCTGTGTTCCTGCAGGAACACCAGCCTGCCTTCCTTCCCACACCTGGGAACCAGGCTAGAACCTGCTGTAGCACATGAGAGATGTGCTTAGAGACTTGTTCTCTGGGACTGGCCCTTCTTAGGACCCTTGTGGAAAACAGACCTCAGTTCGGGGCTCTGTGATGACCTAGAGGGGTGGGGTGGAGGGATGGTGCGAGGGAGGCTGAAGGGGGTGGGGATATATGTATACATATGTGATTTGTTGTACAGCAGAAATCCACACAACATTGAAAGAAATTATACCCCAATAATAAAATTTTAAGAAAGAGAATTAATAGAATTGACTTGGAAACTCTACAACAAGAATAAATGCTAAGAATAAAAAAGAGAGACCTGCTCATTGTCTATTAACTATTAAACTTTTAGTATGGACAAGCATATCTGACATTTTAATGATGGTAACAGCCAGAGTGTATCAAGTTCCCACAGTGCAATAAATGATTTTTATTGAGACCCCATACTGAGAACAGAAATGGGAAAAGATCTTTTCATAGATCAAGATAGGGCCTACAGATGGGTTCCAAGGTATAATGGGGTTCAGGAGAATGCTGAGAAGAGAAAGAGAAGTCATCACTGGCAGGGGAAGGGAACAGGTAGACATTCATCATTCATTCCATCACAAACACTCCTTGGGCACCTACTGAGTGCCAGGTGTTTTGCTGAGTATTGGGCATAAAGACCAACCTCAGGGAACTTAAAAGAGCCTGGCTGAAGGCAGATCCCTTCACATCCCCCCAAACATCTACCCTAGTCCCTCACTGAGTAGATGAAGTAACTGAGGCCCAGAGAAGGGAGGGAAGTGCCTCCAGATTGCACAGCAAGTGCCTGTATCACAGAGATAGTGAGAGAGGTCATGAAAAAAGAGAATCTAAAATGAGGGGGCACTGAATCTCTCTACTTCCCTGGAAATCACCTGCCCCCTAGATGACCTGGGCTGCAGTATGGAGGCCTGGGGCCAGCCACAGACTACTCTCCTGACGGTCCTGTGATGAGCACCTCTGTGGCCCCCAGAGGGTGCTGGGGCTGGGGTGGGGTGGGTGGCCCTCCACTTCCCCTCAGTCCCCAGGCAGGGCTACTGGCTGAGAGTTCCATTTGCAGTGTTGGGGAGAGGGGAGTTCTTCTTTCTCTCAACCCATCAGAAACCTATGAGACAGAACCGACTTTATCAGACCCCAGCTGTGGCTGCCTTGGGCTTACTGGGAGGTGCTGGGGCTGGGAGCAAGGCTCAGGACAGGCTGACATAGCCGAGAGGAGATAATTTCAATCTGCAGTCTTCAGATTGAGGGAGAAATGTAAACACAGGCTGCCGGGCCAAGAGCCATGAGGATGGGTGGGGGCTGGGAGGAGGTAGCGGGCACCCTGCTCACTTCTTGCAGAGCTCACTTGGAGGGGAGCTTCCATTGTCTATGACCTGGTCCTTTACAGGGATATGAAGGAGCAGCTGCTCTGGGTTTTGAGGTACCTCTGGGCCAATCTTGACTAAGTGGGGAGGGTCTTGGCCAGACAACCCTTGTTGTGTTTCGCAACTAGCTGTGGAAATGGCAACCCACTCCAGTACTGTAACAGAAATGGGAAAAGATCTTTTCATAGATCAAGATAGGGCCTACAGATGGGTTCCAAGGTATAATGGGGTTCAGGAGAATGCTGAGAAGAGAAAGAGAAGTCATCACTGGCAGGGGAAGGGAACAGGTAGGACATTCATCATTCATTCCATCACAAACACTCCTTGGGCACCTACTGAGTGCCAGGTGTTTTGCTGAGTATTGGGCATAAAGACCAACCTCAGGGAACTTAAAAGAGCCTGGCTGAAGGCAGATCCCTTCACATCCCCCCAAACATCTACCCTAGTCCCTCACTGAGTAGATGAAGTAACTGAGGCCCAGAGAAGGGAGGGAAGTGCCTCCAGATTGCACAGCAAGTGCCTGTATCACAGAGATAGTGAGAGAGGTCATGAAAAAAGAGAATCTAAAATGAGGGGGCACTGAATCTCTCTACTTCCCTGGAAATCACCTGCCCCCTAGATGACCTGGGCTGCAGTATGGAGGCCTGGGGCCAGCCACAGACTACTCTCCTGACGGTCCTGTGATGAGCACCTCTGTGGCCCCCAGAGGGTGCTGGGGCTGGGGTGGGGTGGGTGGCCCTCCACTTCCCCTCAGTCCCCAGGCAGGGCTACTGGCTGAGAGTTCCATTTGCAGTGTTGGGGAGAGGGGAGTTCTTCTTTCTCTCAACCCATCAGAAACCTATGAGACAGAACCGACTTTATCAGACCCCAGCTGTGGCTGCCTTGGGCTTACTGGGAGGTGCTGGGGCTGGGAGCAAGGCTCAGGACAGGCTGACATAGCCGAGAGGAGATAATTTCAATCTGCAGTCTTCAGATTGAGGGAGAAATGTAAACACAGGCTGCCGGGCCAAGAGCCATGAGGATGGGTGGGGGCTGGGAGGAGGTAGCGGGCACCCTGCTCACTTCTTGCAGAGCTCACTTGGAGGGGAGCTTCCATTGTCTATGACCTGGTCCTTTACAGGGATATGAAGGAGCAGCTGCTCTGGGTTTTGAGGTACCTCTGGGCCAATCTTGACTAAGTGGGGAGGGTCTTGGCCAGACAACCCTTGTTGTGTTTCGCAACTAGCTGTGGAAATGGCAACCCACTCCAGTACTGTTGCCTGGAGAATCCCGTGGATGGAGGAGCCTGGTGGGCTACAGTCCATGGGGTCGCAAAGAGTCGGACAAGACTGAGCGACTTCACTTTCACTCACTCTGTGGGATGTCCTTGAGCAAGGTGCCTGCTTTCTCTATACCTTTGTTTCCTCATCTGAAAAGTGGGAATCATATTAGCACCAATCTTAATCTTTATTTGTTCTGCAAATATTCATTGAGAACCATTTAAGTTATGCCCTGTTGTAAGCATTGAGGATGCAGCTCTGGACGAAATACAGACCGCCTTTATTCAGAGCTGAGAGTGAAGCTTCAGTGAGAATACGTGGCTCAAATGCTTGACACTGGTCCAGGCACAGAGAAAACGCCCTGACAGTAGTTATTGGTTGTGGTGCTCATTATGGTTAATTAATTAATTTTACCTAGTGCAGCCTCCTTACCCCTTCACATGGCTAACTCATGCTCAGCCTTCAGTATGCAGGTGTTCCCTCCTACAAGAAGCCTTCCCTGATTGCCAAAGGGTGGATCATCTCTCCCAACTTTGTCCACTGACCACTCCCTTCCCATGCTTCATTATGGCATTTATCCAGACCATTGTCACCATCAGTTCCTTGCTCTGCACCTCAGCCTGGCTATGTGCTTCTCAAGGCAAGACTGGGCCTTGTCCCATCTCTGGTTCCTCAGCACCCCACATACTGTAGATGCTCATTAGATGTTTGTTGAATGAATGATTGAGAGTTTTTATAAGACTTCTGTTGCTCAGGAGACTCTGACTGCTCCTCAGAGTCTAAGAAGGGAAGTTCTCAGCCTATGACTGAGAATCAGTGATGGGGAAATCACAGGTGAGCAGTGCAGATTTCTGTATGTGTGTGTGTTCTGACAATCACTGACGTTTGTTATTTACCATAGCTGGACACTGTTAGGAGCTCTTTAGGTAGATATAAGCTTCAGCCCACAGCTATGGGACTAAAAAAATATTATTTTTCCCAGACTTTCTTGGTGGTCCAGTGGTTAAGAATCCTCTTGCCAATGCAGGGAACATGAGTTTGATTCCTGGTCCAGAAGATCCTGCATGTTGTGGGGCACCACAACTGGTGTACCACAGCTACTGAGCTGTGCTCTTGAGCCTGCGAGCCACAACTGCTGAAGCCCACGCCCTCTAGAGTTCATGCTCTGCAGTAAGCAAAGCCTGTGCACCACAATTAAGACCCTGTGCAGCCAAAATAAAATTAGAAAACTGCAAATCAAAATAAATATTAAAAATATTATTTTCCTCAGTTTTCAGATGAGGAAATAGAGGCTCAGAGTGGTTAAATATCTTGTCTAAGATCACTCAGCTTGTGAATGGGTGGAGTCAAGATTTGAACCCAGATAGAGCACCTCAGAGAAGGCAATGGCACCCCACTCCAGTACTCTTGCCTGGAAGATCCCATGGGTGGAGGAGCCTGGTAGGCTGCAGTCCATGGGGTCGCTAAGAGTCAGACCTGACTGAGTGACTTCACTTTCACTTTTCACTTTCATGCATTGGAGAAAGAAATGGCAACCCACTCCAGTGTTCCTGCCTGGAGAAGCTCAGGGACAGCGGAGCCTGGTGGGCTGCCGTCTATGGGGTCACACAGAGTCGGACACGACTGAAGTGACTTAGCAACAGCAGCAGCAGCAGAGCACCTCCAGGGCCAATGCTCTTGGCCCTTTTACCCTACGGTCTCCCAGGCCTGTGTGTGTTGTGTGGGCAGGTGGGCATGGCCAAGGGTGGCTTGTGGCAGGTCTGTCCTGGGCAGCCCGTCATCCTGAGTGAGCCGTGGCTCTTAGCAGGCCTTGTGCTGAGGGTGGCAGAAAGGAAGGAGCTGAAGTTTCAGGTTCCAGGTGACAGAACAAGGGAGGCTGGCAGCATGTGCTGTTGTGAAACCGTGAATAATAACCCGCGTGGCCTGAGAAGCCGTCCGCCTGCCTCTAGAGACATCTAGTGAGGTGGATGGGCCGGGAACCCTCAGTCTGCAGGAGTGGGAGCTGCCACAGGTCTGAGAGGTCACAGCTTGGTACCACATATTTATTTACTGGCCAATTTTCACATTTTCAGCTAATGTATTTTTTAAGTGAAGTGTTGGTTGCTCAGTTGTGTCCAGCTCTTTGTGACCCCATGGACTGTGGCCTACCAGGCTCCTCTGGGATTATCCAGACAAGAATACTAGAGTGGGTTGTCTTTCCCTTCTCCAAGGGATCTTCCCAACCTGGGATTCAAAGCCTGGTCTCCGGCATTGCAGGTGGATTCCTTATTGTCTGAGCCACCAGGGAAGCCCCCAGTGACATGCTGAGAGGCACAGTTCAGTTCAGCTCAATCACTCAGTCCTGTCTGACTCTTTGCGGCCCCGTGGACTGCAGCATGCCAGGCTTCCCTGTCCATCACCAACTCCCAGAGCCCGCTCCATCGAGTCGGTGATGCCATCCAACCATCTCATCCTCTGTCGTCCTCTTGTCCTCCTGCCTTCAATCCCTCCCAGCATCAGAGTCTTTTCCAGTGACTCAGTTCTTTTCATCAGGTGGCCAAAGTATTGGAGTTTCAGCTTCAGCATCATTCTGTCCAATGAATATTCAGGACCGAGAGGCACAGTGTCTTTCACCAGTTCTTCAAGCTTTGGTTCTCTTTGTCAGAGCTATGGTTGGAAAGATTTTTAGGAAATTGGTGAATGCCTTTTTTCCTTTGGGGTGCCTCTGAGTGCAAAACTGTGTCACACTCAGGAGTGCCTCTGTGTGTGTCTTGCTCCACATCCCTGCCAGGGGCTCTGACTTTATTTCTCAGGAAGAAAGAAGCATTAGGGATGAAATGCAGAATGAGACCCTGGTTCTGCCCTCAGGAGCTGACAGTTTCATGGGAGAGGCAGGCTAGGAACCAAAAGATGATCGCTCAGGGCGGGGAGGGGTGCACAGGAGGAGCACAGAGGGCACGCTGGGAACAACGGCTAATGCAGCCCAGAGAGAGGGAGAGAGGCTCTGAGAGCTTCCTGAGGGAAATGCCAACTGGGCGAGGACTTGAAGGGTGCATTTAAGAAAATTAGTGAAACAAAGTAGGGGGATGCTTTAGTGGATTGTAGGGCATATTGTCGCTGCCAGTGCAGGAATGCAAGGGACATGGGTTTGATCCCTGGGTCAGGAAGATCCCCTGTAGGAGGAAATGGCAAGCTGCTCCAGTATTCTTGCCTGGGAAATTCCCTGGACAGAGGAACCTGGTGGGCTACAGTCCATGGGGGTAAATGCCAGTAGGGAGAGAGGGTCCAGGGTACTCAGGGTTAGGGAAAGGGTTTGGATGGACAGACATGTGTGTTTGTGTGTGCATATGTGTTTGTGTGTGGTTTGTGTATGTCAGTGTGTATCTCTGCGCATTCGTTTATCACAGAAGTCAGTGACTGCAGAATTATAATGAAAATTTCTACTTATATGTTTTCTGTGAAAAACCCTTATGCAGTGTAACACATGAAGAATCATTTACATTTTAGTGTGAACACCTTTATATGTTTCTTTCTCAAAGAAGGCTGGACCCTTGAATGAGAACAGGTGCTGAGAGATAGGGCAGGACACCCTGTCCAGGATCAGTCATGTTCCTACTCTATCGCATTCCACAAAGCTCTTAAAACCCTCCTGGAACCTGCTGATATTTTCAGCCTGTATCCCTTTGGAGAGGTAATAATCTTGTCGTCTGCCTCGCACTGCAGGAAACTGAGAAATCTGATATTTGCCCCACATTCACCCCTGGCTAACCCTGTGGAGGGGAAGGGACCCTCCTCATTCAGAGGCTTGGCTTGGGCAGGCCTGAGGAGCCAGGGCCTGGCCCTGAGGGAGTGGGCAGCGGGTGCCGGGCAGGCTGCTGACTAGTGCACCTGAGCCCAGCCCCTGTTCACTGTCCCTGGCCCTTGCCATGATCCCAGCTGTGGTACCCTCCTTTTGACAGGTTAAAGCCATGGATCACCCCATTCAGAGAAGGCTCCAATAACCCAAGCCATGTAGACTCCAAAGAGGAGGGCATGAATTGTGGGATGAAAAGTGCACTTTGAGGGGATAGAGGAGGGTACAGGGAAGAGCTGTTGTGGCAACAGTATATGTCCCGCCTGCAGGGGGCCTCAGGGTGGACTTGTTCACAGCTGGCAGCTAGAACCCCAGACCGCTCCACCCACTGGCCCCTGGACTGGCTAACTGGCTGACTGTCTGGTTGGCCTGCTCTGGACAACACTGGTGGATCCTCGGCAGGCAGGTCTCCGAGTGGGACTTGGAGGTATACCGCCCCTCAGAAGCAGCAGAAATAAAACCTCTCCAAAATGGAACTGCCTCAGTCAGGATCTGCTGGTTTGAGCTCCTGGGGTGGCAGGCTCCTCTCTCAGAGTAGAGCTGAGCTTCTGAGGAGGCTGGAACTCAAGGCCAGGCCCCGAGCTACTGAGGGCAAGGACCCAAGGGTGAGGACTACGGACAGCATGTTCCTGGACTGGGAGCAAGAGACCTATAAAGCTTTGTCACCTGGGTGGGAGTGGAAGACTTTAGCTGGAAGAGATATGAGACGTTGGTCTGGCTGAACTTCTCCATTTTCCTGAACATAATGAGAACAGTAATCATGACTACCTTTAAATAATCCCAACTAAGTACTAGATATGTATGTGTGTGTGTGAGTGTGTGTCTATACAGAACATCTATATATTCTATATTGTGTGTGTTCGTGCTCAGTTGTATCTGACTCTGCGACCCCATGGACTGTAGCCGGCTAGGCTCCCCTATCCTTGTGATTGTCCAGGCAAGAATACTGGGGCAGGTTGCCCTTTCCTCCTCCAGGGCATCTTCTTGTCCCAGGGATTGAACTTGTGTCTCCTGTGCTGGCAGGCAGATTCTTTACCATTGAGCCACCAGGGAAGCCTCATATATTCTAAATAACATATATTATACATAAACAAACTGACTTATTTAAATAGTCCAGGGATGTGGGGTGAAACAAAGAAGGGAAGGGACACTCTTCATATTCTGGCACTAGAGAGTGGCCAAAGCAGAATTAGACCCAGGTTCACTTAACCTTGGAGCAAGCATCCTTTGCTGCTCAGTCCACTATCCTCTGTGCATCAGGACCAGCTCACTGCTGTACAGCCCTGCAACCCTTCTAAAATCAAGAGGCAGGGGAAGATAGCTTGCTGGGGACCTGCCTGTCCCTGTCTGTCCTTGCCCTCCCCAGGCCAGCTCCGTCAGGGAAAGGCCAAGCTCAAGGCCACATGAGGAGTTCCTGAGCTGTCTTTCATCCGGTCCCGCGGTTATTTGTTCAGCATGCAGTGCAAATTTCCCTGTCTCAAAACATGGAATCTGGTACAGCTTTGCCTGGATCAATGTCCAAGCCCTTTCAAGTTCTGGAGAAAGTTACTCCTCTCCAAAGTTCAGACCTGCCAGACTCAATAACTCCACAAAAATGCTTGGATGAAAATTGCTCCAAGCAATCCCAGCGGAAAGCCAGCACCTCACCCCTCGTTTAAAGTTATGATCCTTATCATAATTAATTCAATAAAGAAGTAATGTGCTTCAACCTAGGCAGAGAGAATAATTTTCTGTCCTGACTGGTATAAACTTTCAACTGGGGACATTTAAACTCTGGGTCTGAGCTCTCTGAGCAAGTAATAAATTGCAGACCCAGGCAGGACTGCAGAATCCCGTTTAAGCTGCGGTAAACAGGCCGCGATTGAAGAGAGGAAGATTTGGATTCGGGTGGGCAGCTCCAATAAATAGCAGAGTGTTGTTTATGAAGCCCGCAGTCCCGGCTGGCCTCTGCCTTGAGACAGGCAGTAGCATTTGCTTGTTGAAAGTACCAGAACATTTGATCTCGCAGTTAGAGGACCCACCTTGAGTCTTGAATCTAAAATCCATTTCCTTCCATAACTGAAAGGTAGGATTAGCCTGACTTCTAAACAGACTAACACATTCTCCAATGGAGATACTGACTTGATGAACCAAGCCAGCCCATCCCAGAGTTGTGTTTCCTCTTCTTTCCTTGGAGGTGGCAAGATTAAAGTTGCTTTGGGATTTGTTTTGAGCACGTTCAGAGTAAACAATGCTCCTGGATTATTCCAGTAGCCCATTAGGTTTACAGAAATTAAAAGTTTAGCAATCAAAGTCTTTGGAAACAAGTAAAAATAGAAAGAAAGTCAGTTTTAATCCAAACAGTTTCAGAATGCATATGATGGGAAGAGATGAATCCAATATCCATTGTTTTCTGAAAAATAATTCAGTGATGGGGAAGCAGAGTTCTTTAAAGTAATTAAATTTGAGAACATCAAGGCGATTGTCTGACTCGTATTCTTTCATTCCTGGCGTAAGATTTTGGATACCTCCTTTGTGAACTGACAGCAAGCCTGCATTCCAGAAGTGAAGAGGGCCTTTCTCGTCAATTTTGTGGGTTGAAAACAACTGTGTTATCGGTGCACATTCCGCGCCATCGGCTCAAGCTTGCACAGAGATGCACTGTGACAAGGCTCACTGCCGCGGTAACCTTTCCAAACCACGCAGCCTCGCACAGCGTTATATCCAAGACAAATAGCTGGTTCTGGAGAACTGACTGAGCATACTCACGGATGTTAGCCGTTAAAACACAGAAAGTACGCACACTAGGCAGCCTACACTCTTTTTATATCGTAAAAAAATGTGAAGAGTTGCCTCTGGAGAAGAAGGAGAAGCAGACCTTTGAAACCTAGATAGGTTGGCCAGCTAATCAAATATGTCAGGTCTAGGTACCACCTCTTTACATCCTTTCTGGGGCATGGAGAAATAAAAATATATCTGTGGAGAAATAAGATATGAGTAATAATTGCATGCCACAGATGTTGATCATTCTCTGTGGATTTGTAAGGAAAAAAGTAAAACTGTCTTACCTGTATTTGTGTCACTCACTCAAGGCACAGAGTGTAAAACTGGAGGCTGATGTGTCTTTAGCTCCTGACATCAAATATTTCTGGTGCTGGTGTCTCAGGGTCTTTTCTTTCCAGTCAATGGTTTTTTTTTTGTTGTTGTTGTTGTTGTTTTTAAGTGAAGATAACCATACAGTTTATGACTTGTGATGCTGGCTACTCAATTAAAAGATAAAGAGAAACTCTATTTCGGTTTTGTAGATAAGTTCATTTGTAGCCTTTGTTTTTAGATTCCACATATAAGCAATATCATATGATATTTGTCTTTCTCTGTCTGACTTACTTCACTCAATATGACAATAGAAGATAAACTTATGGCTACTGGGGTAAGGGAAAAAGGGGTAAATTGGGAGATTGGGATTGACATATACACAATACTACATATAAAACAGATAACTAATGAGGACTCTATATAGCACAGAGAATGCTACTCAATACTTTGTAATGGCCTATATGGGGAAAGAATCTTAAAAAAGAGTGGATCTATGTGTATGTATAACAGATCACTTTGCTGTACAGCTGAAACTAACATAACATCGTAATCAACTATTCCTCAATAAAAAATTTAAAAAAAAAGATAAAAAGAAAGAGCAACTCAACAACAGGTAAGTACTTAAGGCTGCTTAGCGGTTGGGTTCTGTTTCTAGGCATTTCCACTGTGAGCACTACAGGCCCTTTTGTTGTCCAGTTGGGCCCCTCAGTGCCCTGAATGTCAGTAGCATCTAGTGGGTTCTGCACCCCTGATATTGTCTCCCCAATGAGAAATGGTCTTGAAGATCTGGGGGCTTCCTTTCTCAAATCTGGGCCAGGACTACTCAAGGATTTCAAACAAAGCCCATAATGAGGCTGAAACTGGGCATCAGCGGGTACCCTGGGATGAAAGTGCAGGTAAAGTGAGGACTGAAATCCACAAAGCGGGGCCCAGTTGCTTTTATGACGCACACGTTTGAGCCAGCACATTTGACCAACGCTCACAACCCCTGCCCGAGCCCCCTTCTACCCCCAATCCCTCTTGGATTGATTAAATTGGCTCAAGATGACACCAATAATTGGCTCAAGATGGGGCTTCGACAGGCCCAATGATCCATATCTTCACATTCCCTAAAATCAGTCCTTTCAGCTCTGTGTTGGATTTAGGATGGTTTACATTGGCTCCGTCACAAACATTTTAATAAAGTCCCAGAGAAACCGCAAACGGGTGACATCATTGGATGGTGTTAAAAAAAAAAAAAAGAGTCCCATTTTGTAAGAGAGAGGCTGGGCCTCCGGAGTGTGATCACGGTCTGTCCGCCCTGTTTGGTCATTCAATAATCATCTGCTGTAATTAGGACCATAATATTTAAAATGGGGTACGACGGCAGAGGGGGTAGTGGCCGGCAAAGGACGTTATCTAACAAGGCAAAAACAAGTATGAATATTTTGACATAAGGTAGCCAAGAGATGAACGACCACAGGGTGGGTGTGTGGCCCCAGGGCTGAGGGGCTGGCAACCTGGATCTGGTGGAGGCGCTTGGAGCACTGATGTGAGGACAGCCCCCTCATCCCCTGTCCCAGGACATGGAGACGGATGGCATAGCCAGGCCCTGGAACTGAGGACCCAAGGGCTGGAGAGGAGAGCCAGGGATTCTCATTAGGAGAGCTTCTTGTGGAGGGGTAGGCTACAAGGAATTTTCATCTTCTTTATACTCTTCTGTTTACTTACCCTGAACATTCTCTAAGGGCTTATATTGATTTTATAATCAGGAAAAATATCAACAATGCTTTTCCAAAAATTAGTGTAGCAATTGTGATTATGCCCAATGATTATATATTAGACTGAAAATGTCCAGAGTAAAATGCACTATTCATGTTAATGGTGGTTCTCTCTGGGTATCTAGATGGATGAGCCTTTCATCTTTTGCTCTTCTTTGAGTTATTTTTATAGTAGATAAAAAACATTGAAGAAAAGTGAAACATTGAAATCTGAAGAAAATGAATTTGATTCATTTGGGCATGGATTAAAATATATGTGTTGCCCCATCCCTCTGCAAAAAATACAAGTTGCTGTTTTAGTTTCGTATTGTATTTTAAAAATATATTTCACTTGTATAATTATTAACTGACAAGAAGCAAGATATTTGAAAGTGGCAGAATCCAGCCTCCCAGCTGAGGAAGGGACATGCGCTGATCTCCCTGAGTGTCGGGACCACACTGTCTGAGGTGAGTGGCTGTGCTCCTGGGTCCCCCACCCCCTGCTGTTGCTCCTCGGAAAGGGCTAGCGCATTTGATGTGCGTCTCCTTGTCAGGCTGCTGGGCTGAAGTCATGTCGGAGATTTCCCAGAATAATCGATCCATTATGGCCATCACAGTTAATTGACTTTTCTGTGACTCAGGGTCAGTCTGATGGCAGAACCTACCTTGATCGTTTTTGTTACTTGAGAGATTTCAGGATTGTTTTGTTTCATTTCTTTTGTAAAAGTATCCATAGTTATATGGTTCACACCGGAGGGGAGGATCTGGGAAGCTCAGAGTCCATATGAAAAATAAGAGCGAAACATAGACTGTATGATGTTTATGTATGCACGCTCCTGCGTGCCTTTGCACATGTGACTTTTTTTTCCTGCATTTTTAAAAATGCATCTTTTAAAGACTGAATCTGGCCATTACTTCTTGCTAATGCCATGCCTCACCTGGCTGACTGGGGTTCAGGCACATGGAGAATACCTATTGGTGAAACGAAATGCAATACACCTAACGTGAAGTCCTATTCCGCATGCTAAACAAATGCATGATATTTGCACAACGCAAACTAACTGTTTTAGCTTCTGTTTGACCCCCAAATATTGCTGGGATTATTCTTTCCTCCCAGCTTCATTTTTTCACAGAAGGAAAGTGGAAAGGAGTGAGATGGATGTGAGATGAAACCTTTTTTCTGTTTCTTGCTGTGTGACCACAGGCAAGTCACCTAACCTCTCTAAGACACAGCTTCTCTGATCTGTAAAACAGAAATAGTATCCATTTCTGGGGGTTATTTGCACACTTTCTGGCATGAGGGATGGAAAGCATCTAGAACGATTCTGTTTTGTCCAGGTTAACAGAGGAAGGTGAAATTTAGAAGTTTAGGTGGCATGAGAGAAGAACATTGAACGATTAAAAAAGATTGTAGTTTAAATCATAGCTGATTCACTCTGGGAGATTCGTGTCTTCTCTAGGAGCTCAGTTTTCCCACTTATATCACTGGGGAGGCAGAAGTGCAGAGTGTGTGGAGTGGTCAAGAGTCCGGGTAGGAGCCCAGCTGCCTGGGTTCGAATCCCCACCAGGTGACCTTGGGTCACTTCACTGCACTGTGTGAATTTCTTCCTCGGTAAAACAGAGGCATTGTGAGAATAAATGTGTGGATATCCTTGCAGCAAGGTGGCAGTGAGGTGTAATGAGTACTGTGTGAGTGTTAGCTTTGCTTACAAGGATGTTCTTTGAGGTCCCTTCTGACTCTCGATTTTTCATTTCTGCTTCCTCTGACCTCAAATTTTCATAGAAAGGCCGATTTTTATTTTATTCTACAACATGAAGGTAACTGCAAACATATTGTTCAAGGAAAATAAAAGGTACTTTTCAGGCTTTAGTCTGCAATAACTTAAAGGAAAGGACCCAGAAGGAAAAAAAAGAAAAGCCAAAATCCAAGGACCCAGCACTGTCTTGATTCTGTACAAATGTTCGCCTCCTTCAAAGAGGCAAGAAGGCAAGTGCTGCCAGATCTGATTGTGCAGACCCGGAGGATCTGATCGCCCGTCACTAAGGCCACTAATCAAATTTCCATCCAATATGCTCACGCAGGATTTCCTGATCAAACACTTAAGCTGCCCCTCTGCACCCCCATTAGCTAACCATGTTTTATATGCAGAGGGGTCATCAAAAGTGTAATTGCCTTAAAGAAACTTAATCCTGCATTCTTGTCAACTCGAAGATAGCTAATAATACTCGCTAGTGATATTTTTTTCCAACAACAAGAACACACCAGAAATTAGGATTTTGTTTTTAATCTTCCTCTCAGCAGATGTGGAAACCTAGGTGAACTGTTATCTCTCATGGGCCAGGTTAAGAAATAAAAAAAGATGAATTTTCTCTAAAATTAGTTGACTTTTCTGAGAAAACACATTGCTGCCATGCGGTGCTAGAAGACTAGAATAAGCTGGGAAGATGCAAACCCAGTGGTTTTTCAGAGTCGATGTAACATTATTCTGGTCTCCAAGAAAGTTCAGACTTTACATATAAATATTTATAAGGATATTGCATTCATTTTACATCATTTAATTTGATCAGCTTGCATTTTGGAGGGCTGCAAAAGAAATTTACTAGATGCCGAATGAAAAGGTGCCCCACAAAATGAAAGTACAGCAGAAGAAAGGGATGATGTGATTATTGATCTCAATGTTATTCAATAGCTATTGTATTTAATTGGTAAATATGTGGTATATATTACATTGGTAAATTACGTGGATATATTCTAAACATATCATTTGCCTAACGTTTCCATATATTGCTATGTTTTGTGGCTTCTAGTATTCTTGTTTGGTCAGTTTATCAGGGAATTATTTTCTTTAAAATTGAGGGTTTTTTTTAAAGCTCTTATCTCACAAAGGTGTTTTTCATAGTTGAAGCCGATTTTCTGATTTCATTTCAAATAAGCACTAAGTGCAAATGTGTTTTGGGTTATCTTTGCTGTGTTTTCCCTCTTTTGTTAACAGGTTGAAACTAGCTTTGACCTGAGAAGCTGTCATGTTTGTCATATCTGTGTGCAGACGGGTATCTGCACGTGTGTTTGCACACACACACACACACACACACACACACACACTCTCATGGACACACCAACAACCCTGGCTGGGACTTGCAGTTTGAATGAGAAAGGGCCCCAGTCAGGCTGGGACAAGCAGGTCAGGAAATTTAACCTGACTCTCCCAACCCCAGTCATCATCAGCAGGGTCTGAAAAGGCCAGGTTTGTCAGGACTCAAGGATCCTTGGTGTCTGAGTGGCAAAACCGATTTGAGGTCCTGTCTGTCCGCCCTAACATTTGCCCCAGGACTCCTTCACCCTTTCTGACTCTCCCTTCTTCTGTGCACGGGTGCCCGGTGTCCCTTGATGGAGGTACAGAGTGACTGTGATTACCCCTGGCTCCACTTTAGGGTAAAGTCAGGGGTCACTTGCATGGATTTGTTCGACTGCTTTGGGAGGACAGAGAAAATGTGTTCCTTGTGTTTGTGGGAGGAGATCAGAGCCTGCCACGAGGGCCTGGGGAGGCCGGCATGAAACGGGCCCATATAACAAAGAGAGGAACGTGGGACACATTTCAACCAATTGTGGAGATCTAGGTAACCAGACAAGCCTGTGGGGGAGGGAGGGACCTCCCTTTTTTCAGATGAGAAGATTAAGTGGCTCATCAGTGTCATAAAGGTCTTCAGCAGAACCTGCCCCCAATCCCTAGGATAAAACCCAGCTCTGCCCACTTCTGCAGCCCTCCTTCTGTTTTGTCCTCTACTCCACTGAGCCCCACAAGCAAGCACTGTGCACCGGCCCCTGCGGGCGACGCATATGCGCACAGTTATGCCCAACACAGCGCTCCTTTGACTTCAATGACTGTGCCGTCTGGAACTGTGCAGACAGAAAAGAAAGGACATTTCCTATCTGTCCTAGATACCTCTGGGTGGGACACCCTGCGAGGAAGTCTTCAGCCATCTCAGCATCAATTATCATGCGTGGAGTCAAGGGGAGGCTCGGGAAGAGTACTTTCCAAATTTCCATCAGCATTTTCCTCCCAACCACCGGAAGTGAAGTCTCAGGTAGATAAATACATCACCTGAAAAATAAATAAAGAAGCAAATTGCACTCTAAGACAATGCCATGTCCTTATTAAGCAACCTTAGCTCTGAGGCAAATCTAGCCACTTCCCTGTGTTCGTAACAAATTTCTGCCCTCATCCTCTTCTGTATAAATGTTGAGGCAGTCTCTGCTAACAAGGGGCTAGAGTGGCCAGTTCAACATATCTCCTTTATTTCCTTATTCTTTAAAATAATCAGGATTTTGAATGGGCTTAAACCAGCTTGGGTGGGGCAGAGGCAGAGAAACACTTAATCTCAAGATAGTTTGAGCTGCTAGTGGAAAACTGGTTGTTATTTGATTGCTCTGAATGACCCATGTCTAATTTGAGAAAACAGTCAATAATTTGACTTTTAAAGTTTTTTTTTATATTTGTTTATTTATAGAACAATTTAATATTTTGCTAGTTGAAAATAAAAAGGTCCATAACAGATGAATGCAAAACTCATTTGATATGTTAAATGCCATGAATTCAGAGAATGTCCATGCTTAAAGGGCCCCTAAATGTTATGGACCAGCCTTCCCATTTGACAGATGGGCCTGCTGAAGGGAAAGGACTTCTGCGGAGTGGCAGTGTGAATTATCAGGCAGCAAATGACCAGTATTTCTGTCGTGTATGTTAGTCCCTCGGTTGTGTGCAACTCTTTGCAACCCCATAGTTTGTAGCCTGCCAAGCTCCTCTGTCCATAGAATTCTCCAAGCAAGAATACTGGAGTGGGTAGCCATTTCCTTCTCCAAGGGATCTTCTTGACCTAGGGATGGAACCTGGGTCTCCTGCATTGCAGGCAGATTTTTTTACTGTCTGAACCATCAGGGAACTGGGGCATTTTCCAATGAGTTTATATAAATAGAATAGGATGGTCACAGAGAGAATGGTCTTAGTTACTCTGGGCAGCCACATAACTTGACACAGCTCAGGAAGTAATTCCAATGTCAAGAGTTTCACATATTTTTCAACTTTGTTTTACCAAAACGCATCTGCTGTTCAGAAACATCTTCACGTCTTCTAGGAGAAACATCTCAAAAGGACAATGGAAATATTTTCTATTTTTATAATGATGTCTGATCTTTTACCTTTGGGAGATTTGTATTTAAACCAACTCAGCTTGCCAACTTCCCTTAAAGAAAAAGTCATTAAATTTCCAATTGGAAATTTGAGCATAAATGAGAGATTTCAAATGAAAACAGCAAGGAATTTGGTAAAGGCATCTGATCCGGCATCATACTCCCAATCTTCTTTAAATTAGCTCTATGTCAAAAGGCTATGTGGAAAGACCTTTCCTTTTGTCTGATAAAGGAAAAATTGGAACAATATCGCTTCACTTTAGGATCCAGGCGATCATTTGGTTTCATTCCAAGGGGAGTTTTTTGTTGTTTTTTTTTTCCTTTTTAAACTTTGGTCTGTAACTGCACATGTGTAGGACTGACTTTAATCAGTTTCTCCCATAACTTTATTGCCATGTAAGCTATTCTCTACTTACTGACCTTCTGTCAAATCAGACTGGTGGATCTTGTCTGTGATAGGGCATTAGCTCCATCAGCAGAGAAATATTTTAGTTCAATGTGTATAACATTGCTTTGGTAGAAGAAAATAAAGGTTCTTCTGCAAAGGCAGCTGGAGAGCAAGATGAGTTCATTGCCCCAGTGCCTCCTGGGGCTGTTCCTTATCAAAGCATGTGATTCCATATCAAAAAAACGTGACCATGGAGAAACACTTAAAGACCCATGACTCCATTAGAATCTTCTCCAGTTTCACTCACTGCTTTCTTCTGGGCTCTCAGTGGCCAAGATAATTCTTTACCAAGACTTAGAGCATGAATCTGTCCTCATGGGAAGGTCTTCCCAGAGAAGCTATGACCCTACAAGCCTGATGCCATCTTCCATTCTAAGATCAGCCTGGTCTTTCAATCTCTCTAGTGATGTGAGTGTCTCTGATGCGGGGCTCAAGTCTGAGGGAGCAAAAGTCTTAGTGGCACAGACTTCCTGGGAAACAAAGACGGACTAGGTTGCAGCCAAGTCATTAGGCCACATCAGAGACTGTTGTTTCTGGAATCTGTGCTTCATTCCTTCCTCACTTATTCTATCAACAAACATTGAGGGACTTCCCTGGGGTCCAGTGGTTAAGACTCTGCATTTCCAGAGCAGGTGTGTGGGTTCAGGCCTTGGTTGGGGAACTAAGATCCTGCATACCATGAGGTGCAACCAAAAAAAAAAAAAAAAAAAAAGGCAGCAACAACATAAAACATTGATAAGTACCTACTCTGTGTCTCTGTGTCAGTCTATGCCAGGAACATATGGCCCCATGGGGCCTTATTGTGAATTAGCAAACTCCAGAAAAACATCTACTTTTGCTTTATTGACTACACCAAAGCCTTTGACTGTGTGGATCACAATAACCTGTGGGAAATTCTTAAAGAGATGGGAATACCAGACCACCTGACCTGCCTCCTGAGAAATCTGTATGCAGGTCAAGAAGCAACAGTTAGAACTGGACATGGAACAACAGACTGATTCCAAATCAGGAAAGGAGTATGTCAAAGCTATATATTGTCAACCTGCTTATTTAACTTATATGCAGATCACATCATGCGAAATGCTGGACTAGATGAAGCACAAACTGAAATCAGGATTTCTGGGAAAAACACCAATAACCTCAGATACACAAATGACACCACCTTTATGGCAGAAAGTGAATAAGAACTGAAAAGTCTCTTGAAAGTGAAAGAGGAGTGTGAAAAATTTGGCTTAAAACTCAACATTCAGAAAACTAAGATCATGGCATCCAGTCCCATCATTTCATGGCAAATAGATGGGGAAACAATGGAAACAGTGACAGACTTTATTTTCTTGGGCTCCAGAATTATTGCAGATGGTGATTGCAGCCATGAAATTAAAAGACACTTGCTCCTTGGAAGAAAAGCTATGACCAACATAGACAGCATATTAAAAAGCAGATACATTACTTTACCAACAAAGGTTTGTCTAGTCAAAGCTATGGTTTTTCCAGTAGTCATGTATGGGTGTGAGAATTGGACTGTAAACGAAGCTAAACACTGAAAAATTTATGCTTTTGAACTATGGTGTTGGAGAAGACTCTTGAGAGTCCCTTGGACTTCAAGGAGATCCAACTACTCCATCCTAAAGGAAATGAGTCCTGAATATTCATTGGAAGGACTGATGTTTGGCCACCGGATGTGAAGAACCGACTCACTGGAAAAGACCCTGATGCTGGGAAAGATTGAAGGTGGGAGGAGAAGGGGGCGACAGAGGATGAGATGGTTGGATGGCATCACAGACGTGATGGACATGAGTTTGAGTAGGCTCCAGGAGTTGGTGATGGACAGGGAAGCCTGGCCTGCTGCAGTCCATGGGGTCATTAAGAGTTGAACACAACTGAGTAACTGAACTGAACTGAAGTGTGGAATAGATGTCCCAGAATTGAAAGAATGGGCTACCTTCTTTAAGTCCAGAAATTGCCCAGTGTCCTTTCTATGAAGTGCTCTTCCCATAATGTCTGAATCTTGTGTGTGTGTAGTTGTTCAGTTGTGTCCGACTCTTTCTGACCCCATGGACTGTAGCCTACGAGGCTCCTCCCTCCATGGGATTCTCCAGGCAAGAATACTGGAGTGGGTTGCCATTTCCTTCTCCAGGGAATCTTCCGAAGCCAGAGATTGAACCCAGGTCTCCTGCAGTCCAGGCAGACACTTTAACCTCTGAGCCACCAGGGAAGAGGACTACAGTAAAGTATTTGGAATTCTTGAACCAGTCAAGAAGTAATGAGAGAATATTTCAGGCATTTAGAACAGAACCAAAATTGTTATCTGTTTATAGGTACATTTTCTCAGAAAATTCTTCCCAACAGGAAGAGATGTAGTGGGAGGTGGTTGGAATGGAGCCCAATCCAAATCTTGTTTCTTTCTTGTTAGGGAATCAATAAGTCTATTTATTCTCTTATCACTTCTCTCTCCACCCTTCCACCTCCAAACCCCTTCCCTTAGAAAGTCTAACTTTCATTAAGAGTTTAGACACTTTTCTGCCTTTCTCCAACAACCATTTAGATCTTAAGTAAGAACTGAGGAGGCAGTGTTCAGGCAAGCTCCAGTTGTTTATTTTGGAGCTCTTATGTGGGGACCACAACAGAATCTCTACTGTTGCTTTTCTGCTGTCAATTTTAGGGGATAGAAGATGGCTTTCTTGGTCCCTGTGCCATGTGGGGCACTGCTTTCTCTTCCTACTCTAGCCTGTGGGCTCCCTGAGGGCAGGGACTGTATCCTGTCCATACTTGTGTCCCCAGAACCCAGACCAAGATGGTGCTAAGAGAGGGCTCCTCAGGAGGAATAGTGAAATTGCATAGCATCAGCCCTCCTCTTTGAAACTCCTGGAACCTAAATTAAATTATGATATAGCTTCTCTTTCCTGCTTCTTTACTCTCTTCTTCCGTCTTCTGTTTTTCCTCACTTTGTTTTTCCAGTAACTAGTAAACCAATGAATGAGATCCATATGATTTTGCTTTTTGGAATTGTGAAAAAATTTTCTGTAGCATGATGATTAATTTCCTCTAATTGCTCATGTATGTTTGGGGAAAATGGATATTGTTAGTTTGTTGATTATTAAGTTCTATTTATAACTATTAGAGCAAAAGAGTTATTCATTTATGCCTCTACTTATTTTTTTCTACTCAATTTGTTGATTTCTGAGGGCAAAGTGCTAAAGTCTCCTATTTTGATGATAGATTTGTCTGTTTCTCCTTTTGCTCTCTGGTTTTGCTTTATGTGTTTTTAATTTTTGAGTTAGGTGTATAAAGATTCATGATGTAAATCTTCAAGATGTTTATTTATCCGTATAAAACATCCCTCTTTGTCCCTTTAAATGTCTTTTTTTTTTCTTTTTTGGTCAAGCATTCTGTTTTCTGATAATAATACTGTTATATCTGTTTTCTTTATCATTTGCTTTATATATATATAATATATATATATATATATATATATTTCTCTTGAGAAAGTTTCTTTTTTAAAAGAAAAGGAAGAGTACAAAGATATAAAGGGCACACGAACTCACACAACCCAGAATCAATAAACATTGACATCTTCCTTTTTCTTTCATGTTAAGAAATAAAACATCACAGTTAGACCTAAAGAGTGACTTCACTTGCATTCCCTCTGTGCCCCAGAGGACCTGAAGCTCCCACTATCATGAATTTGTTGGATGCTCCTTCCATGTATTTCTTGCACTTTTACAGTATGCAGGCCATTCCTAAGTAGTATACAGTAAGATTTTTATAGTTTTAAGTCTACATAGTGTTGTTATACTTGATGTAGTGTTCTGTCCATTTCATTTTAAAGTCACACTGTGTTTTAAAAAAACTCACCTTGTTGGTATATATAGATCTTATTTTATTTTGATAGCTATATAGACTGAAGTGACTTAGCACACACATAACACACAGAATGCTCTTATAATAAAACACCACCTTTTATTTGTATATTTACTCATTGATGGACATTTACATAGTTCCTCATTTTTCTACTCTTATAAACAATGCTGCCAGATACATCCTTGTACATAGCTAAATATGGTTAGATCTTTCTCCAGACACTGCATCATTCTCCTTTCTGATTACACATGGGAGGGCATCTCTTTGGTGTGTACCAGTAAGTGGAATCTCTGAATCATATAATAACATTTGTATTTGCACTCTTAGTGAATTCTGCTAATGGCTGTACCACTGTCCACCTAGCAAAACAAGACCCTTCTCTCTACTTCCACATCAGTACTCGATTTTGTTACTACCTTAAAATATTTGCCCATCTGTCAGATGAAAAACAAAATATTGTTTGTTGCTTTCATTTGTATTTCCATGGAGTTGAACATGCTTATTGGCCTTTAAACTTTTCTCTTGTTCATATGGTAAAGTGTCTGTCTACAATGTGGGAGACCCGGGTTCGATCCCTGGGTCAGGAGATCACCTGGAGAAGGAAATGGCAACTCACTCCAGTACTATTGCCTGGAAAATGCCATGAATGAAGGAGCCTGATAGGCTACAGTCCATGGAGTCGCAAAGAGTTGAACATGACTGAGCGATTCACTTCTTCATTTCTTTTGGGGCAGGGTATGTGGAGGGGAATGTCATTTTTCCATTCCTTTGATACTTTCCTCTTACTCTTTTTGCCATCAGGTCTGTGATTTTGAAGAAAATATTTTAATTTATTAAAATTATTAAAAATTTTATTAAATTATTTAAATTTCTGAATGCATTCCTAACATCTTGTCTTTTTTGTTTTTCTTTCTTATTTGTTGTTGTACTGATAAAGTTTGCTTAGCTTCATTTTTATTCTGTGGTTGTGTATAAATTTTTTTTGCCAACATGTAAAGATATTCCGTTCATGTATAGAATTGGTAACATCTTTCTTTTGATCTGGAGTCCATCTTCTATTATTTAGAGAGGGCTCTATA
>SJYC01118239.1:0-24393 GCA_006408675.1 Madoqua kirkii | reverse complement strand
CAGAAGTATACTGCTACAAAAATTCAGTATACAAAAATTCAGTTTTGCTGAATTTGCTTCTGTTTGTGTAGGTAGCAGTATGCAAGCAGAAACAAACTTAACACCAGAATCATTTAAGTTTTTCTCACAAGAGACATGGGAAACCAAAACTAAAGTTGTCGGCCTGAGATCTGGCAAGCAGAACCATAACACACAGGTCTCCAGAATTTTCTCCAGAAATTCTAGACCCTGCTGGGGTTTCCTAATATAAAGACCCCACTCAATATTATTTCAAAATAATTAAATACTTCAAAGCATAGCTATTTCAAAACAATAAGATATTATAGTCACATAACTTATGAGGATAGCAAAGCCAAGTCCTATAAGCAGGTTGACAAGTCATTGTTAAACCTTATCCCAGTTGGAGAGCAAAACTAGGACTTCAAAAGTTCCCCAAATACATGCCTTGATAAAGAACACAAGCTCCCCTTTTAGACGTCTGAAAACGTGTCACATGAAAGATGAACGAAGACGGTGCCAGATGGTCAGATTCAGTACCTTAGTCCAGCTTTGTTACCCCCTGATTAGAACTATTAGTGCCTCAGTAGATAGCAGGTCTTACCCCTTTTCTCCATAGCTGCTTCTTCCCAGTTCATCTTCTACCACACGGTTATAGAGAGAGAGAAAAAAAAGATGATCATGGTTCTCTACCAAACGTGAAAAATATTTCTTGGATGTTCACTGGCCCCTAAACAAAACTGAAACTCCTTTTCTTGGCATACAAGCCCTCACAACGTGACTCAGGCTCTCTTTCATGCCTGGCTTCCTTATGCCTTCCCACCAGACTCAGGAAGGCCCTGCCATGGCGATCTTCTCCACCTGCCAGGTTTGCCAGGTGTGTTCACAATTCTGTGCCAGAACACCCTACCCTTCCCCATCCCTCCTCCACCTGGCAAAATTTTACTCCATTTTTTGCGTCAACTCTGCTCTCAGAGTTAAAAGTATCTTACTCTACTGTTATGTTCATCTCACAGTTTTAGCACGTACTGTGTTTTTCTCTCATACTTCCTCTGTTTTTAGGAATGGTGATGGTTTGAGATAAAACGTGCAGGAAACAAAGAGGTGGGCTGAAAGCAGATAGAAATGCAAAATAGTTACAGGCAAACTTTCTCCATTTAAACTATTTTATCTAAATCCTTGGTTGTCAGCTCTTTAAAAAGGTGCCCCACTTGCTCCATTACTTAGATCACTAATGCCTGAGAGCACATTCACGTAGGCTTTCATAAAGAATTTGGGCTTAGTGATTATAAACAATGCTGCAATGAACATTGGGGTACACGTGTCTCTTTCAATTCGGGTTTCCTCGATGTGTATGCCCAGCAGTGGGATTGCTGGGTCATAAGGCAGCTCTATTTGCAATTCTTTAAGGAATCTCCACACTGTTTTCCATAATGGCTGTACTAGTTTGCATTCCCACCAACAGTATAAGAGGGTTCCCTTTTCTCCACATCCTCTCCAGCATTTATTGCTTGTAGATTTTTGGATTGCAGCCATTCTGACTAGTGTGAAGTGGTACCTCATTGTGGTCTTGATTTGCATTTCTCTGATAATGAGTGATGTTGAGCATCTTTTCATGTGTTTGTTAGCCATCCATATGTCTTCTTTGGAGAAATGCCTATTTAGATCTTTGGCCCATTTTTTGATTGAGTCGTTTATTTTTCTGGAATTGAGCTGCATAAGTTGCTTGTATATCTTTGAGATTAGTTGTTTGTCAGTTGCTTCATTTGCTATTGTTTTCTCCCATTCAGAAGGCTGTCTTTTCACCTTACTTATAGTTTCCTTTGTTGTGTTTTGGATCACAGCCATTCTGACTGGTGTGAAGTGGTACCTCATTGTGGTCTTGATTGCATTTCTCTGATAATGAGTGATATTGAGCATCTTTTCATGTTTTTGTTAGCCATCTGTATGTCTTTTTTGGAGAAATGTCTATTTAGTTCTTTGGCCCATTTTTTGATTGGGTCGTTTATTTTTCTGGAGTTGAGCTGCATAAGTTGCTTGTATATCTTTGAGGTTAGCTGTTTGTCAGTTGCTTCATTTGCTATTGTTTTCTCCCACTCAGAAGGCTGTCTTTTCACCTTACTTATAGTTTCCTTTGTTGTGCAGAAGCTTTTAATTTTGATTAGATCCTATTTGTTTATTTTTGCTTTTATTTCCAGTATACTGGGAGGTGGATCATAGAGGATCCTGCTGTGATGTATGTCGGAGAGTGTTTTGCCTATGTTCTCCTCGAGGAGTTTTATAGTTTCTGGTCTTATGTTTAGATCTTTAATCCATTTTGAGTTTATTTTTGTGTGTGGTGTTAGAAAGTGATCTAGTTTCATTCTTTTACATGTGGATGACCAGTTTTTCCAGCACCACCTAAAGCTTTTTTAAGGGTTCTTTTTAAGGAGTAGGAAGGATTAGAAGCTTGAGGAAATCCAGAATTTGAAGAAAAAAAAAAGGTGGGGGAAAGAGAAAAGGATGTCAACTGTGACCCCTCTGTTTATTAATAGTGTCTTGGGCTGTAGGGCGGAGCGCTTGACCATGATCTGTATTGACTACAGTAAGGAGAAGGGATCTTCTGTGCCAGTGATCACAGTCTTCATATCTGTCATGCCCATGGTCACACCCTCCAGCAGAGAAAGAAGCTCGGTTCCGCCTCCGCCTCCGCCTCCACCGCTACAAGGCTAGCTGCCAGTGTATATATATGCCTGGTGTAGGGGCGTGGGCCCCTGGGGGACAGCACAATCCACACAAACTTTCCTACCATCCAGTTCTGGTCCATTTGCCCTTTCCTTAGCCTCCTTTGAGTCATCTACTCTCTTGAAATAAACGAAAACATATCCTCGGGTTCATCCAGTTTGCTGGTCATGAACCACACTGCGGCCACTCAGTGGTCACACCACTGAGCGTACACGCTGAGGGGTTCACGCTGCTGCCTGTGTGTCTCCTCTGGTCAGACGCTGGAGAGTGACGCCGGCTCCTTCCACGTCGGGATCCTGGTGCACCTGACCTACTTCGAGATTGTCTCTCTGGCCTCAAAGTTGTTCTCCTCTACATCATTCATGCCGGCCAGGTGCTCCCCAGAACTAAATAAGAGACACATCTCGGCTTGAGGACCGATGGCTTAATCAACCCACTAACTGGACGGTGGGGAAGAGGAAAGGGCCAGCAACAACAGCCCCTCCACTCACGCTCTGGCCAAAAGGCGCCACCTATGCATTATTTTAAAAATACACAGCAGAAAAGTATTTTGTCATTATTATTCAGGCACTAAGTTGGGCCTGACTCTCTGCGACCCCATGGACTGCAGCACGCTAGGCTCCTCTGTCCTCTACTCTCTCCCAGATTTGCTCAAACTCATGTCCATCAAGTCGGTGATGCCATCCAACCATCTCATCCTCTGTCGTCCCCTTCTCCTCTGCCTTCAATCTTCCCCAGCATCAGGGTCTCTTCTAATGAGTCAGCTCTTTGCATCAAGTGACCAAAGTACTGGAGGTTCAAGTTCAGTATCAGTCTGTCCAGTGAATATTAAGGATTGATTTCTTTTAGGATTGACTAATTTGATCTTGCAGTGCAAGGAACACTCAAGAACCTTCTCCAACACAATTCAAAAACATCAACTCTTCAGCACTCAGCCTTCTTTATGGTCCAACTCTCATATCTGTACATGACTACTGGAAAAACCATAGCTTTGACTATATGGATGCTTGTTGGCAAAGTGATGTCTCTCCTGTTCAGTACATAGTCCAGGTTGGTCATAGCTTTCCTTCCAAAGAACAAGTGTCTTTTAATTTCATGGCTGCAGTCACCTCCTACAGTGATTTTGGAGCCCCCCCCCCGCCAAATAAAATCTGTCTCTGTTACCACTTTTCCCCCTTCTCTTTGCCATGAAGTGATGGGACTGGATGCCATGATCTTCGTTTTTTGAATTTTGAGTTTTAAGCTACCTTTTCCACTCTCCTCTTTCACTTGCATCAAGAGGCTCTTTAGTTCTTTGATTTCTGCCATAAGGGTGATGACATCTGCACAAATCCGAGGTTGTTGATGTTTCTGTTTGCAATCTTGATTCCACCCTGTGATTCATCTAGTCTGGAATTTTGTATGATGTACTCTGCATACAAGTTAAATAAGCAAGGTGTTGAGATACAGACTCGATGTACTCCTTTCTCAATTTTGAAGTAGTCTGTTGCTCCATGTCTGGTTCTGTTGCTTCTTGACCTGCATACAGATTTCTCAGGAGGCAGGTAAGATGGTCGGACACTCCCATCTCTTTAAGAATTTTTCACAGTTTGTTGTGATCCACACAGTCAAAGGCTTTAGCATAGTCAATGAAGCAGAAGTAGATGTTTTTCTGGAATTTTCTTTCTCCCATGCATCCCAACATAGCAGCACTATTTACAACACTCAAGAAATGGAAGCAACCTAAACGTCCATTAACAGATCTGTATTTGGAGGAGCAGCAACCAGAGCAGAAAGATCTCTGTAGGTCCTCACCCAAGCCTCATCCACGTCAAGTGGTAACAGAGACAGATTTTATTTTGGGTGGGGGTGCGGGGGCTCCAAAATCACTGCAGGAGGTGACTGCAGCCGTGAAATTAAGACGCTTGTTCTTTGGAAGGAAAGCTATGACCAACCTAGACTACGTACTCACATTATGCTGAAAAACTGCAATCCAGGCAGTGAGGAACGTGAGCAAAGTCCCAGGCACAGGTCGGGGGTGGGGGAGGCGGCAGAGTTTAGAACCCAGACTCCCCCTCCCAGGGCTCCCCCAGGTCCCTGATCCAGCACAGCTGCAGAATTAAGTCTGACTTGACCCCCAAGACCCTATGGATATTGTGTGTCCAGCTCCCTCAGTTCCTGGCTACCAGGTTCCCTTGCATTCTCAGTTTCCTCATCTGCGAAATGGGAGCAGGAGCAGCCTTTCCTTCACAACCGCCAGAGACCCGGCAGAAGAGCTGGTTCCGCTCACCCAGGCCCCGTCACCCAGAAATCTGGGACTGCGCTCAGGGCGAGGGCGTGCGTGTGGGAGCGCGTTAAGGTGCCCACATCCCGCTGACGCTTCCAGGGCACACCTGGTGCACACCCGGGGTTAGGGATGGCGCGGGTTGGGGGAGGGGCGGGTCTCCGCTCGATGGGCCTCATTGGCTGGTGGGTAATGCAGCCCGGGGGCGGGGGTTGGGCTCCGGCCTGAGCTTCACCTCTTGGCCACAAGTCCAACTCGACACTCAACCGGTGAAACTTCGTGCTGGAGCACTCCTTCTCTGCCCCATCCGCCAGCGATCCCCCACTCCCGGCCCTGTTCCAGCCGCACCCCTGGGTCTGGCCCTTTGCCATGAGCTGCTTCGAGAAGGAGGGCAGCTGGAGCCTGTCCTTCTCGGGCGCGGGTTTCCTGAGTCTCTACCATGTAGGGGTGATCCACTGCCTGAGGCAGCGCGCCCCGCGCCTCCTCCGCGGCGCCAGCCGCTTCTACGGCTCCTCGTGCGGGGCGCTCATCGCCGTCAGCATCGTCAGCGGCATGTCTGTCGGTGAGTCCGGGAACTGACTGCGTGGACCAGCAGCGCAGGGAGCATCGGCTTACCTGCGCGAGTCGAGGCTGATTCTGACCTGAGAGGATGTCTCAGGGAGCCTGGCGCGGTGCCCTGCGCTCCCTACAGCCAGCCCGTTTCCACTTAATCCTTATGAGAACCCTGAAGACTTGGGACCACAGGTATCCCCATTTTCCAGAGGGTAATCTGAGGCTTAGAGCCTGGAAGACTGTTCCCAAGGTCAAGAGGCTGCACAGAGCGTTTATTTAGTAGTTATTTTAATATTTATTTATTTGGCTGCTCCTGGCCTTAGTTGTGGCATACAGGATCTTTTAGTTGCAGTGTGTGGGATCTAAGGATCCCTGACCAGGGGTGGAACCCAGGCTCCCAGCTTCGGAAGCCCAGAGTTTTAGCCACTGGACCACCAGGGAAGCCCCCTGCACAAAGCGTTTGAAGGCAGCGCTGGACACAGAAATTCTGAGCTGGAGTTGGAGCAGGGAGACAGTTCATTCCCATGGCACCTGGGAGGGAGGGCGGGGGCTGAGGCCCCCTCCCTCCCCCACCCTGCAGATTTGTGCTGCTCCCGCATCCTGGCCATGGTCAAGAGAGTGGAGCAGCTAAGCCTGGGCATCTTCCAGCCCTCCTTCATGCCCATCGAGACTATCAGGCAGGACCTGCAAGACTCGCTGCCTGCCGACATTCACATCCTGGCCTCCCAGCGGCTGGGCATCTCGCTGACGCACTGGCCCAACGGCGAGAACTCCATTGTCACCGACTTCGCCACCCGCGATGAAGTCATTGAGGTGAGCAGGGGGCGAGACGCAGGGCCTGGCAGCAGGTGGGTGAGCACCCTTTCCTACCCGAGTGGCCTGCAGGTTCTTTCCAGAGCAGACACTTCTCTGGGGCCATGGGGAGGGGGTGGATCAAGCAGGAGATGCACTTCATTTTGTTTACTAACGAGGGAGCTGAGTTGCAAGGAGGGGCGGCCACGTGAGTCCTGCTCCCAAGCCTGCTGTTCCGGGGGATATGGCTGGGGGCAGGGGCGAAGTCAGACTTGTTCAGTCAGGGCCCCTGCCGGGTCTGCTCTTCCCGGAAGGGAGGGTGATGCCTGTCACCCCCCACCTGGTCCTCCAGGTGCTTTTTGATGCAGCAGAGAAACACCAGTTCCCTATCATGTGCCAGTCACCACCCCAAGTGGGGCGGCACAACGACAACCCTTGTCTTCCGGGGGCTCCTATTCAAACTCATGAGGGCACAGGTAGTGGCCACAAGCTCTTGTAAGGAAGTAAGAAGCAAGCCAGTATCAGAAGGGGACATGACAGGGGAGCCACATGGTCAGGGAGGGGCCATGGAGAGCTCAGAGAGGTGTCAGGCACAGCTCTGCTCAGTCTTGCCACCCGGGTCCCTGCAGCAGAATCCCCTTCACTGTGGTGCCCCATCGCCCAGCACGGGGACCATCTCTGGGTGCTGACCAGTGTATGGGGTGCTATGCTAAGTCGCTCCAGTCATGTCCAGTTCTTTGAGACCCTATGGACTGTAGCTCACCAGGCTCCTCTGTCCATGGGATTCTCCAGGCGGGAATACTGGAGTGGGTTGCCGTGCCCTCCTCGATGGGATTTTTCCGACCCAGGGATCAAACCCGCGTCTCTATGTCTCCCACATCGGCAGGGGGAGGCCCAGTGTGTGCAAGAGCAGGGCCAGTCCTCTCTTGTGCGCTCGTGTCCATGGGCTCCTGGGGCTCCAGTGAGTGTCCCAGCATCCTGGCCTGGATGACACACTGCAGGGCCTGGCAAGCAGGAGGCGCTCAGGAAGCATCAGCTGCTGCTGCTCTGCTGACGAACCCACGGGAACAAAGCTCTCACCTGCACCTCTGTCCTGTCAGAGGTGGGATGGGGTCTGCATCTCTCAGAAAGAGCTGGAGGGATGTTTCCAGGAGTTGAGTCCCAAGAGACAGGGTTCTATGCCCGATGAGTCTGGTAAGCTCTAGGTCAGCAGTTTTCAGCGAAGGGTGATTTTCCCCCCTGGAGACATTTAGCAACACTGGAGACGTTTTTGGCTGTGACAGCTCTATGTGAGTTTGTGTGTGTGTGTGTGTTTGCACGCACATGCACAAAGTACTGGAGCTACAGGGTGCAAGCTGGGGATGCTGTTAAACACCGTGCAATGCACAGGACAGCAGCCTCCCCCCAACGGAGACTCCTCCAGCCCCCAAACGTCACCTGTATCAGGGTCTCTGTTAAGCATCTTTCTCACTGCAGGACTTGTCAGAGCCTCTACTGGGAGGAATAGACAGTGTTTTCCAAATGAGGAGAGAATCAGGATTTCTTGTCAAAGGTGCCCCTCGTAGGATGACCCCTGGCCCAGGGAACACGCTTGAGGAGACATACCTAGAATTTCGGTGGAGAATTCCTGGCAGCTGGATAAAGGAGAAACGGCACTTGGTGTCTACCCTGGAGGGAAAAGGCCCAGCAGCAGTCCTGAGCCAGCAAGGGGCCTAGCAGGAAGAGGAGGGCAGACGGACTCCTGTTCAAATCCCCGCTTATGTTACTGGTTTTTGGCTGCACCCCGCCCCTTGCAGGATTTTAGTTCCCTGACCAGGGATTGAACCCTTGCCTCTGCAGTGGAAGCGCTGAGCCCTAAGCACCGAACCGCAGTTCTCAAATCCCTTCTTAACTTTGAGAACTAGGCTGGGATGAGGCGATACCTCCCTCCCTGGATGCAGCTCTCCTGACGCCAGTGTGGGCTATTCTGGGTTAGATTCCACGCCCAGAGCAGGTACTGAAGGCCAGGGGCGTAAACAGCTGTGTTCTCACTGGCTTGTCTTCCCAGGCCTTGGTCTGCACCATTTTCCTCCCTTTCTACTGTGGGACGATTCCTCCCTCCTTCAGAGGGAAGGTAAGTGCACTTCGGGGGCTCAGTGACCCAGTCCGCCCCGTCCCTACCGAGAGGTGCGTGGGTGGAGGAACCAGGGCTCCTGTGGCACTTACTGGGTGTGTCAGCACCCTCACTCTGGCCCCAGGGGTGCTCAGAGCATCCTGGGCTAGGGGTCCGCCTCGTGGTTCGGGCGGCTGGAGGCGGCCTGCTGCCGCCCGGTTCTGGGGGCGGTTTTGTGACCTTGTGGGCGGAGAGCAGCCCGGCCCCTGATTGCAGCGCTACGTTGATGGCTCTCTGAGCAACAGCATGCCCTTCGCGGACTCGCCCTCCATCATCACCGTGTCGCCCTTCCACGGGACGGTGGACATCTGTCCCCAGAGCAGCTCAGCTAGCATGCACGAGCTGAGTGCCTTCAATGCCAACTACCAGATCTCCACCGAGAACTTCTTCCTGGGCATCAGCTCCCTCATCCCCTCCAGCCCCGAGGTAGGTCTGGCCCCACCCCATGGCCAGCCTTGAAGGTGCTAGAAGCTCGGCCATGACCTAGTGCCTGGTGAGTCAGACTCTGTGCCTGGAGCCCTCCCTACAAGCTCGGGGCAGTGAGGACGGGTGTCCCAAGTCTCACGGTCAAGCCCTGGAACTCAGCCTGGGCTCCCGACGTGTCTTGCCCCATGCTTCCCATCGGGGCAGCACCCCAAGGCCACCTCTGCTGAACTAGGGTTTAAGCCAGGCCTCTTCGGGTACTATTTGGGGTCAGGCTTGGTGACGAGGTACGGTGGTCATCTCTGCTTCTCAGGGAAGGACACTGAGGCTCAGAGAGGGTAAGCAAACTTCTTCAAAGTCACCCAGCCTGGAAACAACAAAGCCAGACTTCAGATCCTCAGCTAGTCCAAAGCATGCTCAGTCTTAACGGCTGCCCTAGACTGTGGCAGCAACGCACAGCACAGAAAAAGCTGGACAAGAGACCCTCGTTTCCTGCTTTTTGCTCTCTGGGATTTCTGGGATGTGGGTGATTTGACAGCTGTTTGTCATCCTAACAAGCTCCACACCAGTCACACCCCAGCCCTCCCCTAGTCCTCCACTTCTCTTACGATTGTGTAGTGTTTTGTAATTCATGAAACAAAGTCCTGTTCATTTAAGCCGATCCTCCCTACACCCGTGGAGTGGACAGAAAATCCCCTCCTGATTATACAGCCAAGGAAGGCGAGGCACTCAGAAAGGTGGTGCAGCCGTCGAAGGTCACTTGCAAGCCTTCCTGGGCCTGCAAGTGACTCCCTGCTCCTGGTAGGGCCTGACTGGGAGCCGTGGCCGTCTCAGGGTGGTCCTGGCCACGAACATCCAAGGGCAAAGGGCACTGCCGTGTATTGATCTGTAGGGGCCCAGACATCCCTGGCCAGGCCTTGTGATCCCATTTTCCAGAGGAGGAAACTGAGGCCAGAGAAAGGAGAGTTTGGAGCAAGAGCCCCCAGCCAGGGCGTCTCAGCATGGGAAGGTGAATGAAGCTGTAGGGAGGGAGTTGCTGGAGAAGATGTGTCTCCCCGAGGTCCTGGGACTCTCCCCGTCCAGTGCTGGCCAGACACCCTCGGGGTCCTCAAACCCTGCTGAGAAGGGGTTTTGGGAAGCACAGGCTGCCCTGGGGTCCAGCTGAAGATGAGTCTCTGGCCTGTGGCTACTGGCTTGAGGGGTAGGTGCAGGCCTGCCGCACCTCAGCCTGACCTGTGTGTTGGCAGGTCGTGGCTGACAGCTGCAGACAAGGCTACCTGGATGCCCTGAGGTTCCTGGAGAGACGCGGTAGGTGGCGGCCCCCCACAGGAGCTGGGCATCACCCCCCGCCAGTGTGAGCGCCAGGTGGATCCGCCTCTCAGCTATATGAGTTCTCAAGGACCTTGGCTCATTCATCCTCTTCCTCAGCGTCTGCTCTGTGCCGGATGCTGGGGACCCAGGGAGAAATCACACATGTGTCCTAGTCTCCAGCTGCCCTCTCCCTGGTTCCAGGGGGACAGATCAAGAGAGAGACATCCCCCAGGGATGATGGAGGGAGGCTCAGGGTCACAGGAGCCCAGCGAGGGCACCTGACCCAGTCTGGTGGGTTGGGTGGGCAACGAGGGCTTCCTGGAGGTGGTGACTGATAAGCTGGGTTTTGAGTAGTCATGAAGGCTGCAGAAATATTGACAATGGGAAGGAAGAGGGCACTCTAGGTAGGGAGAAGAAGAGCAAGAGCAAAGGAGCAGAACTTGGCACTTCGGGGGTGCGTACCTCAGTGGGGCCATAGGATTGTGTGTGTGTGTGTGTGTGTGTGTGTGTGTGTGTGTGTGAGACGGAGCACTGGGAGGGAGGTCTTCTTAGCTGGAGAGCTTGGCTATCATCCCACAGGGCCATGCTCTTCAACATGGTAGGGCTGAGACTTGAACTCAGGCCTTCTGGCTCCAGGGTCCATGACCCTTGACCCGCACTCTATGGCCCCAAACCCTCAGGCAGGAAGCACTCACGGAGCGCGTCATATGTGCTCAGACACAGAAAGCTCAGACCTGGGCTCGAGCTTTGTGTGTTCACTGTATCTGACTCACTGCATCCAAACAACCACACACAGCAGGTCTTAATTTCCTCCCTGTTTTCTAGGGAGGGAAGCCACAGACGGAGCTGTTAGATCCCAGAGCTGGCGGGTGGGGACCCCAGGATCTGATCTTTGGGCTGGGTCTTCCGGGCCTGGGCTCTGTCAACCACTAGAAAGTGCAGAGGAAGCAGACGGCAGACAGAGCAGGGCCAGGGAGTTCAGGACGAAGTCATTCAGGACCAGCCAAGTGTCCACGCATCTGGCCAGCAAGTCCCCAGAGCTGGGTTCGAGCATCGAGGCATGTGGGTGGTGAGGGCAGCGTGGAGCGCTGGGTGGGGGTTGCTGTCGCTGGGAGACTCCAGCTGTGCTGACCCGTTGAGTCCCTCCTCTCCCCCCACCCAGGACTCACCAGGGAGCCAGTGCTGTGGAGCTTGGTGTCTAAGGAGCCCCCGGCCCCAGCTGATGGGACCCCAGATGCTGCCCATGACAGAGGCCTGTCGCTTAACTGGGCAGTGCCCAACGTGCTGGCCAAGGACGTGCCCAACTTTGAGCAGCTCTCCCCAGAGCTGGAGGCTGGTACCGCCCCTCCCATCCCACTATGCGCACCCTCCAGGTGCCCTGCACGTGGGGGGCCTGGGGCTGGGGCCACACCCTGAAGGTGCTCGTGGTCTGCCAGAGGACCGGACTCAGGCATGCCACGCGTGGTGCCACGCCTCTTACTTGTTGCCCCCTTCACTCCTCACCAAACCCAAGTGGGCCTGAGTGTTTTTCGTTGCCTATTTCACTGATGAGGAAACTGAAGCTCAGAGAAGGAAAGGGGCTCACCAAGGTCTCAGGACATACAACTGGGGGATTCGAACCCAAGTCTGTGCCTGAGAAAGCCAGGACTTTGCCCACTGCCCAGGGAAGGGCAGAAGGTGCCAGGGGACAAAGGAGAGGCACACGCAGGCTCTCCAGGTGGAGACACACTCATTTTACCCCCGCCCCAGATACTCTGAGGATGGTGCTGAGTGGTCCCCACTGGACAGCTGAGGAAACCATCACACAGAGAGCTTAAGCGACCTGCCCAAGGTCACCCACCCAAAGTCAGCCCTCCTGCTCGGTGACCTAAATGTCACAAAAGCCCCAACAGAAAAGGACAGGCACATGTCGGGGTCGTGGGAGTGGGAGTCTGAGCAGCGTCTAAGTGAAGTGTGAACGGAGGAGTTGGCCAAGCAGAAGAGGGGCCAGGTGAGCGTCCAGGCAGTGGGCGCGGCCTGTGCAAATGTCCTGGGGTTGGTGGGGAGGGGAGGGGGCCCCTGCGGCTGAGGCAGAGGTGGGTGAGCAGAGGCCAGCTTGAGGATGATTGGAGGGTGGGGCAGAAGGCCTCCAAAGCTGCAGGAGGGAAGAGACTGGGAGCCACTGAGGCGACCCCTCACTTTCAGAGTTCACGACTGCTCTAAACTCTGGGCCCCAGTGTTGGCTGCACCCAGCTGGGAGGGGACAGGCTGAAGAGGTGGGAAGCTGGGAGGACAGGTGATGGTGGTTGAGCCCAGAGAGGGGACAAGGGGGCGGGTGAGTAAATGAGGCGAGCCTCTCTTTCTGCCTGGGAGACCACATAGGGCACAAAGACATATGTCTGCATCCACGCAGAGCTCCTGAGGTCCAAGCCTGGGGCTCTGGAACCTTGGCGATGTCCCTGCGGCCACAAGGGGGCACCAGAGAGTTTCTCTGAAGGCCTTTACAGCATCTCCTAATCCTAATCCTGGCCTCTACTGATGGAGATACTACCTGTATCCCGTTTTTCAGAGGCGGTGACCTGGTTCAGGGACAGGAAGGGACACACCCTAGGCCACATGGCAGGTCTTGGGACTGTGTTTTCAGGAACCTAGAGTTGAGGCTGGTGGTGTGTGCATGGCCAAACCATAGTTTGGAGGTCAGGATTCGGGTTCTGGCCATGTCCCAGCCAGGATGCTGGGCCCTTACACTCTGATCAGTTAGAGGGTTGGGGGCTTAGGAGATGGTCATGTGGTCACAACTGCTGTTATCAATAGCGCTGATGTTATGGGAAGGAGGTATGGTGGGCACAGCAGACTTTCCAGAGGGGCAGAAAAGGTGGAAGGAGTCCAGGGAGCCTGACAGGCTCCATCCTGGCCCCACCACTTCCTGGCAATGGGCTTGGGCGAGTCACTGCTCCACTCTGAGCCTCAGTCTACTCATCTGTGAAAGGGCACACTCTGCCATTTCAGGACTAATGAGGGAGCCTGGGCGGGGCTCCATCAATGCAGCTGCTTCCCTGCAGACTGGCTGGGAGTAGGGGTATCCTCTGTGGGCCGTGGGAGGTAGAGAGGGGGCTCGGGCTGTCTTCCCTAAGGGTGACCTTGAGGGGGCGGCTGGAGGGGTGAGGGGCAACCGTGGCCTCTCTCGTAGCACTGAAGAAAGCCTGCATGCGGGACCCCAGTGCCTGGGCCTCTTTTTGCCGCTCGGGGCCTGGGCGGGCGCTGACGTACCTGCTGCTGCCTTGCACACTGCCCTTTGAGTACGTCTACGTCCAGAGCAGAAGGTGAGGCATGGCCAGGGGTCCTGGGAAGGGTCTCACCCGTTGAGGCTAGTGCCTGTGGCAGGAAAGGCACTGGGGCACTGGGGCGGGGGCGGAGCAGGGTGGTGTCCCCAGACTGCATGATGCTGGCGCAGGCCCTGAGGAGTCTCGGTCTCCTTTGGAAGCCGGGACTGATGGGGTGGCTGGGTAACCGCTGTGGCTTTAGTCCACCGGAAACGGGGCCTCGTGGCCAGCCTGGACCTTCCCGTCTCTAGGATCTTTGGTCCACTGTTGCACCTGTCAGAGCCTCAGAGGAAATGAGTTCTTCCTGAGGGTAGCTCGAGGGGTTGGTTTGTCTCAGATCAACTGTGTGGCCCAGGCCAGGCATCTTGACTTCTCTGGACCCCAGATTCCTTTTCTGTAAAACGAGGCCTTTCCAGAGCAGAGTGGCAGTGGGTAGGCCCTCGCTAACCGTCTCACTTTGCTGGTTCATGGATCACTCCCTGTTGTTTGCTCATTCATTCCACCAACAGTTATTGAGGGCCCGTCAAAGGTCAAGCCTTGGCTGGGGGCCAGGATGCAGGACTGATCGAGACCCAGCCCACCAATCGTCACATATTTGTCTGTGCCATCTGGCTGTGCCTATGGATACCTAGAGAGATCGACCATGGCCTATGATCTCCTAGGAGAGATGTACAGTGGCTGTGAACTGGGGCAGCTCGCAAGAGGGGCTATGTGATCAGGAAAGGCTGCTTAGAGGGGATAACTTCTGAGCTATAATCTGAAGGATGAGTAAGAGTCCACTAGGCCAAGAAGGATGGAGCAGCATGTGCAAAGGTCCTGGGGCAGAAGGCAGAGTAAAGCTCATCTGAGAGCAGAAAGGGAGGCTAGTGTGGCTGAAGCCAAAATCTGGAGTGTGTGCAAGATGGAGCTGAGGAAGCTGGCGGGGGCTAGACACACAAGGGTCTGTGGCCAAGTGAGTGGTGTGATCTTTATCCTGATGGTTACAGGAAGGCTGTGGAGGATTTTGGCAGGAAAGTGTCATGCAGAGATCTGTATGTAAAAAATTCCCCATTCCCTGGAAGAAGGTCTGTGACAGCGAGCCACTTGTCTCTTGCCGCTCCATGCAGAGTCCATGACAGGGTCAGCCCTGCTGTCTGAACTGCTGGTGACCCAAAGCTGGAAGACAGCTTTCTGCTGATGTGGACTTTTTCTTATGCAGAGCTTTTAGGCTGCAACCACAAGTTAAAATCAAAAAGACAAATGCAGATTCTAGCCATTTCAGTTACAAAAAGAAGATCAATATATGAGTATTGATGGAGTCGACGGCCCAGACTGCAGGGGTCTCTTCTGTAAACCACATGCTCAACCGCAGCACTGGTGATTCAGTGGTAGAATTCTCGCTGCCACGTGGGAGGCCCGGGTTCGATTACTGGCCAAAGCAGGGTGACGTTTCGAGGCTTCTCTGGTGACTCAGCTGTAAAGAATCCACCTGCCAGTGCAGGGAGAAGGGATTTTGATCCCTGGGTCAGGAAGATCCCCTGGAAAATGAAATGGCACCCACTCTGGTATTCTTGCCCCCAAAATCGCATGGACAAAGGAGCCTGGTAGAATATAGTCGATAGGGTCGCAAAAGAGTCAGACACAACTTAGCAACTAAACAACAACACCCTCAAAAAACCCCACGGAGCAGAGCATAACTTTAAGTCTGGGGCTTCCCTGGTGGCTCAGATGGCAAAGAATTCCTGCAACGCAGGAGAGGCAGGTTCAATCCCTGGGTCAGGAAGATCTCCTGGAGCAGGAAATGGCAGCCTGCTCCAGTATTCTTGCCTGGAAAACCTCATGGACAGAGGAGCCTAGCGAGCTACTGTCCATGGGGTCGCAAAGAGTTAAACAAAGCTGAGAGACTGAGCCCGCACATACTCGACATATCGGTCACAATAGCAGGGGCAGAAGGTCCAGAGACAAGGGAGGGGGCGGTTCAATTTGTGTTTGGCTTGTCGCAGTACACGCTGCGGGCTCTCAGTCTCAGAAAGTGCCTGGCCAGGCGTCCTCTCCGCTGTAGCTGGGTGATGCTGCCCTCTGCTGATCCTGTGTGGTCGAGGTGGGGAGGCCCAGGAGGGCGCTGGGCATGGGAAGGCCAGGGTCAGATGTGTTTAGGAAACTGCTGGCAGCCTAAAGGAGCGTGGACGAAGGGTATGCAGGGTGGAGGGCAGGGGCTGTTCTAGGGAGGAGGAGGGGGGGACAGAAACATGGAGGCAGTAAGGGGATGGTCCTCACTCGGCTGGTGAGAAACTGAGGCCCAGAAACTTTCCCTGACCTGCCGAGACCACACAGCGGATGAACAGGGCAGCGGGGCGTGGTGCAAGCCGGCCTGACCCCAAGGCCCTGGCCTTTCCACCCCAGGGCTTCCCACTTGTGCCCTTTGGAGTCGATGACCCTGAGGGCCTGGTGGCCTCCGTCAAGTTCATGGCCCACGCAGATCGCTCCCCGCCCCCGGGTGCCTCTGCAGGTGCCGACCTGCTCCACAGTGCAGTCAATGAGGCTGGAGCTCCGTACCCTGCTTCCTCCTTCCCTTGGCCCTGGTGCTTGGGCGCAGGCACCCCCAGCTCTGTGCCGGCCCCATGGGGAGGGTGGGCTCTGCCGGGCTGCACGCTCGGCTGGGCACACACCGGGGCCACTGTTGCTGCCTCCCCTCCAGATTGGCGGCGTGGCTGCCAGATGTGCCAGCCGACTTGTGGTGGATGCAAGACTTGCTGAGGAGCTTGGCCCTCGAGGTCTATTCCAGGACGAAGGTCCCGCTCCTCAGGTTGGTCACGTGAGACTGGCCGGGGGAGGTGCCGCTGGTTCCCTGGACCCTGGGCAGGCAGTCGCATCATCCGTGTCCCCATCCACCCGTTCGTACAGCCCTGGAACACGTGCTGGGTCCCTGCTGTGGGCCAGACCCGTGATGGCCTCGAGGCAGGAGCTGGCCAGTCACATCCGTCAGTCTTGGGGGGCGGGGGTCATCCTGCCCCTTTCATCCACAGGGATGGCCTGAGGTCACGGGGGATGAGTGGGTCTCTCTGCTCTGCCAGATCCCCTACATTCCTTCCAGACGTCACCCAGGCCTGGTGTGGGGTCTCCCCAACCTTCCCTCCCTCCTGGCTGGAGACTCCAGCATTCCACCCCCCTGCCTGTTACACCCACTTGGCACCATTTGCTAAACAAGGAGCTTGGCACAGTGTTCTCAGGGAGCGGCTACCCTGGAACCTTCCTGCTACCTCCGCTTGGCCAGGATAAGGGTTTGTTGCAGAATTTGGGAGAAGAGCAACCCAGGGCTTCACCCAGTCCCAGGCTCTGAAAATTTGCCTTTGCTGCCTTCTGCTTCCTCTGCAGCCTGCTTGCCACCAGCCCCCTCCAGCCTAAGGCTGCTCCTCTCGAGGACCTGGCCACGGAGCCCAGACCCGCCCATCAGGCCTGAGGGGACCGTGCCAGCCCAGCCCAGCCCATCGACTAGCCTCCCCTGACTCCCATCGTGGCCCTTGTCCAGTGCTTACATCTGCCCCTAGTCCTTGAGTCCTGATCCATCTCCTGGAGCTCAGAGCCTGACCCCTAGCCCAGGGTGGGCACTAGAATTGTCAGCCACGTGGAGAGTGGAGATGACAGACTCTTGTCCCAGGCCACGTGGGCAGGTGGCCCCCAGGAGTGAGAAGAGCCCCCCGAGTCTCTCTGTAGCCCCTGCTCCTGGGTCTTCAGGTTCTTCTTTTCCGAGTGAGGCGCAGCCTCTTGGTACAGCCCCAGGTCACCCTCTCGTCTCATCACAGGGAGGAAGGAAGCCAGGGGCTGAGACACATGTCTGGTTCTGGAATTTCCATTTGGGGGACTTGGGGCAGCGTCTCCGGGAATAATGGCTTGGGTGTGTCATAGAGCAGCGTGCAGGGAACTTCAGGGAAGGTGGAGAAACGGGCATGCCAGATCCCTGGCTTCCCTGGTGGCTCAAACGGTAAAGAACCCGCCTGCAATGCAGGAGACCTGGGTTTGATCCCTGGGTCAGGAAGATCCCCTGGAGAAGGAAATGACAACCCACTCCAGGATCTTTGCCAGGAGAATTCCATGGACAGAGAGGAGCCTGGCGGGCTACATGGAGTAACACAGAGTCAGACACGACAGAGCGACTGACACTCCCACTTGCACAGATCAGGGAACAAATGGAAATGTCGGGGCAAGGAGTGCCGCCTCGCTGACCCTTTCTGACTTTCTCCGTCATGCGCTAGCCCTCGGGGGGTAATCCCTGTGCTCTGCATCAGTCTAGAAACCTTGACCTCTGATTTCCTCTGAGTCTGTTCCCTAGGGAACCCCCAGCAGGAGCTGGGAGGGTGAGAGGAGAGAGAGAGGGATTAAAATCTCAGAATCTCAGCTATGTGTGCTTCTGTTGGGATTCCCAAAAGCCCCTGGCTGCCACCACCACAGGTCTCCCCGATGTGTTCGTTAAAAAGATTTTTGATGAGCAATGCCTCCAGCCTGGCCCCTCCCTCTCTTGGGCACGGAAGGTGCTGGGACACCAGACCTCCTCCAGCATCTCTCAGGAGCTGCTCCTCTTCCCATCCTGAGAGCAGAGCCCACACCGTACCCCTGGCCAGGCCCTTAAGAGACACTCAGCCTGAGGAGGGCTGGGAAGGGTGGAGACATGGAGGCAGGTGTGAGAGAAAAAGAAGCAAAGGAATAAATGTGTGAACAAGAGACATATTCATTCATTCATCTGACTTAACGAGTTATAGGCTCTGGGGACACAGCTGTGAACAAAACTTATATTCTGGTTGGGATACAAGAACAGATACAAAACAGGAAACAGGAAAAGGTGAAAATAAGATCATCTCCAGGAATGGCAGTTCTGTGAGGAGACAGGAGGGTGAGACTGATGGAGGTGGGGAGCAACCTGGGACCAGGTGGTCCTGGAGGGCCTCTTTGAGGAGGTGGCACTGGAGAGGAAGTCTGAGATGAGGCATGAGAGCCGGCCAAGAGTTTTGCAAGCAGGGGGGACAGCACACACAAAGGGGACCAGCGCTTGCAAAGGCCTTGAGTTGAGAATGAAGGGGGTGATGGGTGCACTGTGGGCAGTGAAAAATCACAGCTTCATTGTGTACCTGCTGTGCAATGCTGAGCAAGTTCTTTCCTCGATCAACTCCTCATTTCCTTGCCTTTAAAATGACCAGTCAGTTTCTAAAGGGCCTCCAGCTCCCACAACAGAGACAATTAATACCACCATGCTCAGAGGGAGGAGAGATGATTCCAGGAGGGGATTGGCCACAGAGGGCTAGGTGTTTGAACTGGGTCTTTAGGGAAGCCTAGATTCTAGGTTGGCAGAAAGTCACTCCAAGAGTGTGGCTACAGGTGTAAAGACAGGTTTGGGGTGCCCCCTGGTAAGTTACAGAAACAAGGAGTCTGGCTCAGATATGTGAAGCACTTGATCCCACAGCAAGTCATTGATGGAGTTAGCATTCAAGACTAGGTCAGGGGACTTCCCACGCTGGTAGCCCAGTGGCTAAGACTCCAGGTTCCAATGCAGGGGGCTTGGGTTCAATCCTTGGTCAGGGAATGCTGCAGCTAAGACCCAGGGGAGCCAAATAAATAAATAAAAATATTAGCGGTAAATAATCTAAAATAAATAGGATCATTAAAAAAAGACTAGCTCAGGCTGTGGTTCCATCCTGTCTGCCCACTAGAATGCTGGGTATAAATATTGAAGCTCAGGACTGTCTTTTCAGAAATTCTGGTATTGAATTAGACCTGTCTAGGCAGGAATGCGATTGAAGCCTGAGTTCCTGGGCGCTACCGTCCTCAGGGGCCACTCTGTGGGTGTGACCATCGGCCTGAGCCAGCACCCTGGGCTCAGACTTTAGGGTCATCTGTGGCAACAGTCTGCCATGCGCCCATCTGTGTCTGGCGTCATGGGATGCTATTGGGTGACCTCTGCCCCAGCACTAAATCTTGGCTTCGTTAGATATCCTCAGATACCTCAACCCCTCTGAACTTAGGATCCCACCCACAAGTCTGAAACTGTACACTAACTGGATATTTGGTGATGTTAAGGAGTAATCATTACTTTTTAGTTGTGTTAATGTATTGGGAATATGATTTCAAGAGTTCTTATCTCTTAGAGATCTATGTTAAAGTAATGGCATAACACATGAGTTGCTTCAAAATAATCTGAGCGGGGAGGAATGGGTGAGAGTTGATGAAGCCTCAGTTGGTAACAGTTGACAGTGGGTGATGGATACATAGAAATTTATTCTATTTTTATTTTTGCATGTTTGACATATCTTGTGTATGTTTGCATATTTCTCTAATAAAAGATAGCATAATCTTAAAGATTTGATAGTCCATACAAATAGGAAAATATGCATCAAGACAGAACATAAAACAAAGCAAAACCAGAGCCACTGGGTGTCGTGTCTACCCTTGGGCGATCATGAGGATTTGGTGAGCTGTGAGCTTTCAGCACCGCGGACAGCGACCGGCGGCCGCTCGGCAGTCTCTATGCAGCCTTGAGTATCTCACAAGGCAGAGAACTTCGGATCTAGGTTACTTAGGAAGAGTCTCTTCAGGACAAAAGACTATCCAGTCTCTTACCAATCCCCAGAGAAGAGACGCTCACTACCCATGGGGAAGACCAGGACTTGGTGGACAGTTTCGGCTCATAAAAATCTGCAGTTACCTGCTCTTTAGAGATACCTTTATCAAAAATTAATCAATCATATATGTGTGTGTGTTTCTAGACTCTCTGTCCTGTTCCATTTATCTATATGTCTATGCTTCTGCAAATCCCACACTTTTGATTTCTAGATTTAAGGTAAATAGATTTATAGTAAGTCTTGAAATCAAGTAGTGTGAGCATTCCAGCTCTGCTATTCTTTTTCAAAATAGTTTTAACTAGTCTAGTGACCTTGCTTTAATTTCTACAAAACAGTCCATTGACACTTCTCTTGGGATTGCATAGACTCTACAGATGAATTTTGAAATATTTGAAATATTTTGAAACAATTGTATCTTAACAATGTTGAGTCTTCTAATTGATGACCAGGATATACATCACCATTTCTTTAAATTTTACGCATTTATCTCATCAATGTTTTGTAGCTTTTGTTATGTGAATCCTGCATATGTTTTCTTAGATTTATTCAAGCATGTAATATTTTTTGATGTATTGCAAACAATATTTTTAAAATTTCAACTTTCAGTTATTTACTGCTGGTATTTGATTTTTGTTTGCTGGTCCTGTGTCTTATGAGCTTGCTAAACCCATTTATTCAGTCTAGCAGCTTTTTGGTAGGGTCCTCAAGCTCTTCTATATTAACAGATATTTTTCTTTAGATTTCTATCTAAAAATTAAGTCAGAAGAAAAGTTTCAAGAAGTAATACAACTGTGGTAGGCAAGAATAACACCTCCCCACCCCCTCAAAAGATGTCCATGTCTTCCCAGAACCTGTGACTATGTTATATGTCAAAGGTAATTAGGTTGCCGATGGAATTCAGCTTGCTAATCAGCTGACCTTAAAATAGATTACCCTGGATTACTTATTGAGAAGACCTAATATAATTATAAGGGGTCTTAAAAGTGGAAGAGGGAGATAGAGGAAGAGTCGATATCGGAGTAAAACGATGTGAGAAACAGAAAACCCGGCATTGTTGACTTTGAAGACAGAGGAAGGGACCAGGAGCCCAGGAGTGCGGGTGGTCTCTAGTGGCTGGAAAAGGCAGAAAGCTGGCTTCATCCTTAACCTCCAGAAAGAAATGGAGTTTTGCCAACACCTTGATTTTAGCACAGTGACACGCACATTAGACATATGACCTACAGAACCGTAAGATAATAAATATGTGGTGTTTTAAAGCCGCTGGGTTTGTGGTAATTCACTACAGCAGTGACAGAAAAAGAAGACAGCAGTGAATATATGCCATCACCTACATTCACCAATTGCAGTATTTGCCACATTCTCTTCTCTTTCGATGTATGTATACACATTAGTGTTATAATTGTGTTTCGTAGAACCATTTGAAAATAAGTTGCAGACAGAATTCTACACTCCTAAATACTTCAGCATCTCCCCACTAAGAAAAAGAGCATTCTTGTACATATCCACAGTACAGTTTTAAAGTTCATGAAGTTTAAAATTAATACAGTGTTGCTGATGTTTAGTCACCAGGTCATGTTTGACTCTTGTGACACCATGGACTGTAACCTGCCAGGCTCCTCTGTCCATGGGATTTCTTAGACAAGAATACTGGAGCAGGTTGCCATTTCCTTCCCCAGCGCATCTTCCCAACACAGGGATCAAATTCACGTCTCCTGTACTGCAGGTGAGGACTTCCCCAGTGGCTCAGTGGTAAAGAATCCACCTTCGATGCAGGAGACGTCAGTTCGATCCCCGGGTCAGGAAGATCCCCCGGAGGAGGGCATGGTAACCCGCTCCAGTATTCTTGTCTGGAGAATCCCATGGACAGAGGATCTGGGTGGGTTACAGTCGGGTGGCAAAGAGTCAGACAGGACTAAAGTGACTGAGTATGCTCACACACACTACTGGTGGATTCTTTACTGCTGAGCCACCAGGAAATTCTGTCACTTAATACAATAATACAATATTACCAGCTTATAAAGAGTCCATATTCATATGTTGCAAATTGCCCCAAGAATGTCCTTTTCAATTATCTGTAGTCCTTTTATCTAGAACAAGTTCTTTCAACTTTTTTTTTTTTTGGTCTTTCATGACATTGACATTTTTGAAGAGTACAGGTCAGTTGTTACACAGACTGTTCCTTTCCTTTGGTTTTGTATTCTTTCCTCATTTATTAGATCCAGGATATGAATTTTGGTGGGAAAACCATGTAAGTGATTTGGGATCTTTAATGTGGTATGGAGTCAACATCTAAATTTATATCCACATCTGTATTCATCTGTATTTATGCTTATATCATCATGTGACCATCACTAAAAGCAAGATATTAACAGAATGTTTCCAGTACTCTAGAGGGTAGTTTTGTGTCTTTGCCCAATCAACCCCCTCTGCTGCCTCAAATTAAACACTGTTCTGACCTCTGATCATAGATTAATTTTGTTCATCCTTGAATTGTATATGAAGAGTCATCCAACATGCCACCTTTTATGTTTAGCTTCTTTTGCTCATCATTTTGACTGTGAAATCCACCTATATTGTTGCATACACCAATCGTTCTTTTTTTAAATCACTGTGTAGTAAGAATTCCATTGTATGAATATATCACAATTTATCCATTCTAATGCTGATGCACATTTGACTTGTTTCTAATTCTTGTCTAACAGGTACAAAGTGTTAATTTGCTCCCAATTTCAAGCTAGCTCCTGTGATCTTTTGTTTCTTCTGCCCCAGAGATATTTTGGGTTCATCTTGTACTTTCTTTGCCCAGCCCTGGAAATGGCCCTTTCTCTGAGAAAACTCTGGTTCCTTTTGGTGGGGAAGTATTTTGAAACCAAGATCTGGGCACTGGCTGTTCCTGGTTTTGCTGGAATACAGTGCTTAAAGGCCTTTTCAGCAAAGATAAGGAATAGATTTTTAAAATAAATAATAAATTCATGAAATACCTTAGATTCTAATCTAAAAGGACAGGGTCCCTCCTTGCTCTTCCGTCGTGAGACCTTCATCTGAAACACCAGCCCATTTATTTGCTCAGTTCCCCCAGCCTTTGGCTACCTGTCTTTGTGCCATTACCTAATTGTTCTTAATGATGTCTTGGTATTTGGAACCTTCTCTTACAGTTTTGTGAAGACATCCTCAAGCCCCCGAATCAGAGTTAATGCTCTCTGTGCACTTTTCATCCACTGTGTACACGTGGCCAATGTCCCCCTTGCCAGACTTGAGTGTCTCAATCCTGGGGAAGAAGCAGAGAGAGAAGGTAGGTCCTATCCACCTGCATTGCTCTGGATTCCTTCTTAAATTAATTAATTAATTAATTTGGCCATGCTGGGTCTTAGTTGTAGCTTGCGGGATCTTTGATCTTTGTGTGGCATGAGGGATCTAGTTCCCTGGCCAAGGATCAAACCTGGGTCTCCTGCATTGAATGCAGAGTCTCAGCCCTGGACCACCAGGGAAGTCCCACAGCTCTGAATTCTTGCTGGTGTAATTATCTCTGTCCTCTCAACTATAGTACCTACAAGTAAAGTATCATTCCCTTTTCACAGTCAGGAACACTGAACTTGTGCAATACTATTGTTTTTTTTAAAAAAGTCACCAATGAATATGACTTAATTAACAAATGTTTTATTGCTAAAAATTGCTAATCATCATTTGACAATGCAAGATTGTCACAAATGTTCTATTTGTAAACAGCACAGCATCTGTCAAGCACAATAAAATGAGCTTTGCCTGAGTGTGTTTCTTGAGTGAATGGATGAGGGGTTGTACTAAAACCTCTATAGACATCAGTTGTTCTCGAATTGTAGTCTGCCTAAGAAGTACGCTTTAAACACAGACTTGTGGAGCACTACACCAAGGGTCCTGGGTATCATGAGTCCTGGGGTGGGCCCTGGAAATCTTCAGTTAATAGATTTAACCCTTTCCTGCTCTCAGGATATTGTCAGCGTGTGATTCGCAGGTCTTACTCTGATCTGAAATTGTCTTGGTTATTCACAAATGTAAGCTCCAAGGGGGCTGGGCTCTTGCCTGTATCGCTGGTCTGGACCCTCGACCCGCGGCGGGTGCAGATCACAGGGTCCCTAAACATTTGTTGAATGAATGATGAATGAATCTTTCGGGTCACTGCTAGTTGCAGTGTTTCTTGAGTTTGTGTTGAAGCTTTGCTGAAGGACAGAATCGCTGGAATCCCTGGGTTGGTTAACATACGCATGATGAAGGTGATGCAGACTGCCTGCCAGGAGGAGGGCGGGGGAG
>SJYC01118231.1:0-25389 GCA_006408675.1 Madoqua kirkii | reverse complement strand
ATTTACATTTTAGGACTGTTTTATTAGTAAGAATATTCCTTTCACAAAAATTTAAAAACTTGATAAAAACATAGTACTTTTCATGTGCTCATAAAGATAGAAATCACCATATACATGATTACAAAATGACCTATTTTACTTTCCTTGTACTGTACAAGAACCATTATTTTCCTCTGCACTAGTTATAATAGAGTTCCTTAATAAATCTGATAACTATTTTTTAAAACAAAGGGAAAATATAAAGCCAAATAAAACATCCTCAAAGTGAAGAGGAAAAAACGAACCTCTTGATGAATGTAAAAGAAGAGAGTGAAAATACAGGCTTAAAACTCAACATTCAAAAGACTAAGATCAGGGCATCTGGTCCCATCACTTCATGGCAAAAGATGGGGAAACAATGGAAATAGACTTAATTTTCTGGGGTCACCAAAATCACTGAGAATGGTGATTGCAGACGTGAAATTAAAAGGCACTTTTTCCTCAGAAGAAAAGTTATAACAAACCTGAATAGCTGACAGTGTGTTAAAAAGCAGAGACATAATTTTGTCAACAAAGGTCTATATAGTCAAAGCTGTGATTCTTCCAATAGCAATGTACAGATGTGAGAGGTGAACCATAAAGAAGTCTGAACACAGAAGAATTGATGTTTTTGAACTGTGGTTCCTGAGAAGATTCTTGAGAATCCCTTGACAGTAAGGAGATCACACCAGTCAATTCTAAAGGAAATCAGTCCTGAATATTCATTGGTTTTTGTCAACAAAGGTCTATATAGTCAAAGCTGTGATTCTTCCAATAGCAATGTACAGATGTGAGAGGTGAACCATAAAGAAGTCTGAACACAGAAGAATTGATGTTTTTGAACTGTGGTTCCTGAGAAGATTCTTGAGAATCCCTTGACAGTAAGGAGATCACACCAGTCAATTCTAAAGGAAATCAGTCCTGAATATTCATTGGAAGGACGAATGCTGAAGTTCCAATGCATTGGCCACCTGATGCAAAGAGCCAACTCTTTAGAAAAGACCCTGATGATGGGAAAGATTGAGGGCAGGAGGAGAAGGGGGCAACAGAGGATGAGATGGTTGGATGGCATAATTGATTCAATGGACACAAGTATCAGCAAACTCTGAGAGATACGAAGGACAGGCAAGTCTGGTGTACTGCAGTCCATGGGGTCACAGAGTTGGACAATACTGAATGGCTGAACAACAACAACAAAAGACTTGAAGTAAAGCACATGACCGAGTAACATCTGCAGATTTGCTAAGAAAAGCACTGTCATATATATAAAGACAAGTCTTTCCCATTGGCTCAGCGGTCAAGAATCTGCCTACAAAGTAGGAGCCATAGGAGATGAGGGTTCAGTCTCTGGGTTGGGAAGATCTCCTGGAGTAGGGCATGGCAACCCACTCTAGTGTTCTTGCTGGGAAGTCCCATGGACAAAGGAGCCTGGAGAGCTACAGCACAGCCCATAGGATTGCACAGAGTCAGACATGACTGAAACCATTTAGCACACATGCATATATAAAGATATATGAGGAGTACCAATCCAAACTTGGCTGGAATTGTATACAAACATCAGAAGTATGATTACATTAGGAACAAAAAATGGAAGTTAATGATAATAAGCCAGTTCAGTATTATTAGTAACTAAATCCATTATTAGTAAAAATTCCATTTTTACACGGAAGTCTGTTTAAGTAAAAAGACTCTGCTTTTGGAAATAATTTTACATACTATTACACAAATTGTACTTTTACAAAAGCCTTTTATGACATGAAAATTTTAGCATAGTCAAAAAAGAGGTTGAAAGTCAAGTCCTGCAGCTGCCCTGTGGGGAGTGGAGAGGAAGCAATACTACACTGGAGTCCTCTCAACACTTTCTGAAGTCATTTAAGAGGGCCTCTGGTGAGATTCCATTCTCTGCAAAGCACACAGAAAGATGTTTCACGAGGGCAGAGTTAAAGAGTTTCTGAGGAAGAAAATACCCCCAAAGCCCTCTTTGGCACAGACAGGAATAAAAGCTTTTCTTCCCTCCCTGAAACTTTCAGAAAGTGCCTATACACAGTCGGTTCCTCTGGAGCAATTGCCAGAGTCAGCGCCTCAAGCAGAGAGGGCAAGGCGCTAACAGCAAAGGAACTCAGTGATGCAAAGTATGGGCTTCATCTGGAAAATGCTGGATTCCCTTCAGACCACTCCGGATGCAGTCAGCTAGAAGCTGAAATTTGGTTCTCAAGATTCCTTAGGGCAAAAGTTCAAATGGCTTATTTTATAAGTTGTTCCTAGGATTGTTTTCAGTTGCAATTAAAGGAACTAAGATTCTGTAAGCTGAATGCAAGACTTTACCAATGAAGTGAGATATGATTACCTGGTGGTGGTTGCCAATTCTTAATTTGTGCTTCAGTGAAAAAGCTAACAAGCACAGAGTTTTGAGAACTTGAGAAGTAGGGTCTGAAGGAATCCTTAAAAAGCTAGGTGGGGAAATTTCCCACTTAGTTTCTCTTGTGTGGTGAATTTGAAACATTGCTTAGCAAGATTTACCTTTGATCACAACCAGAACTATCAAAAGAGTAAGAATAAAACATCTCTATTGTAAGAGGTAAAAAAAAAAAATGTTTTATTTACTAACTTAGATCTTGTTAAAACCATTAATATGTTCACTTTCCTGGTACCTGGTAATCTTTTGATTTAGAAAAAAAAAACTGTGTAAATAAATAAGCTAACAAGAATTCATATTTCTTGAACCTCTTCTTCCCTATGTTCAGGAATTTAAAATAGCTGACTTTTGACATTGTATTAGAGGACACGGTACACTTGCTGTATGACTGATATTTTAGTATAGGTTTAATTTAATTTAATCCTAAAAATCTCTTGAAGCAGGCATTATTTCTGTGTAAATACTATGAAACAGTAATTTATAGAATTTAAGTAAATATTTAATAGCAAGTAACTGAAAGGGTGAAGCAGAACTCAGATGGGGAGGAGGTGAACCAGAGGCAAATTTCTTTTAATTTCACCAGAGTATACCTATCAGACACAGCTAATGAATATCATATTTTCCTGTATAAGAGAGGGACAGACATGAACAGTTATAATATTATAAGTATTGTTTCTTGCCTAAAAATAATTGTCATTCCTCATGCCTGCTATGTCTTAACCCCTGCTGAACAACCTAAGAATGGATCTTGACCCAAGAACATTTCCTTACTAAGACATAAAGAACCCTCACAGTCTGCTTGGGCTTATACATCCTTTGGAAATATCTTCCCTTGTTTTAAGCTTATTATATACAGCTGGTCTTCATTAAAAGATTCAACCAACCTCTGATCAAAAAGTTTCAAAATAAAAATTCTGGAAAGTTTCATAAAAAACTCAAAACTTGAATTTGCAGCACTGGCAACATAGCATTTATGTTGTATTAGACATTATAAGGCTTCCTAGGTGACTCAGACAGTAACGAATGCACCTGCAATGCAGGAAACTTGGGTTTGATCCCAGGGTTGGGAAGACTCCCTGGAGGAGGGCAATCCACCCTAGTATTCTTGCCTGGAGAATCCCCATGGACAGAGGAACCTGGTGGGCTACAGTACATGGGTTGCAAAGAATCGGACACAACTGAGCAACCAAGCAGAGCACAGCAGATATTATAAATAACCAATAAATGATTTAATGTGTACCAGAAGACATGTGTAGGTTATATGTAAATATCATGCTATTCTAATAAGGGACTTGTCCATCCATTGATTTTAGTATCAGAGGGGTCCTAGAATCAATACCCCCTGGACACCTGATAGCAAGGGACAACTGTCTGTTTTCATTCTGTTTGTAAAACACAGCAGTCAGTTCTCAGGCACACTCACAGCTTTCTATACTTTAGACCCTATAAGGATAAGGTTGGGATCATTTTACTGTGGCCCTAGCAGTGAAGTGGGGGCTCTGCATCTAGGTTCCTTGCCTGGTTATGGAGCAGATCTGATGGCAGAGGGATCAGCACATGGCAAGGGACTAGATTCCATGCACAATCTCCTTTGTTGCTGTAAGAGGCTATACCACCTGAACCTGGTGACTGTGTTCTCTGTTCTCAACAACATTGAATCATGCACTGATATCTTCCCTGGGTGGCACTTATGTGCATTTTAATCTTGACCACACAACCTGGCTTGTAAATTCACAGTAAATGGTGTAACATTCAGCTCTGCATGTCATAGTAAGTAATTATGTGAATTCAAATAAATGGTCTATTAATAAAATTGGCTGCAAGTTACTCTTGGATTGCAGAGTTGAAAAGGAAGACTTAAGACATCTTTGTCTTCAGGCCATAATTTAAAATATCTTTTTGATTTTAGGCCACTTTAACTTCTACTTTATCTAAATTCTGCACAGTCACTGCCTCACTTCTGCTACTGCTTCATCACATCTCTTCTTCACCTTTAGAAATATGACACGACCTCAGTCCAAAAGACATGGACTGTGCAGTTTGGGGACTGTATGAATTAGGTGAAGACTAGTTAGCATATACCATAGCTAAAAGGGAAAAAGAAGGCATTCCCTGGCTAACCAGTCTTCAGGACTCTAAACTCATGCACTCACTACCAAAGGCCCTGGTTCAATCCTTGGCAGGGAACTAAGATCCTGCAAGTTGCACAAGGCCAAAAACGGGGGGTTATTCAAATACAATAAAATGTAAATCTATTGTCACTGATAACATCATCATTCCTGATATATTTTTTATGAGCCCAGCATGTAGGCTACTATGTTTTACACATCATTAAACCTTTAAAGAGCTCCTAGTTTTAGACACAAATAGAGCTCAGTAAAGTAGCTATATTAAATGCATGAGATGTCAGAGCAAAGCTGTCTCCCTTATATTAATAGAAGAAGAGCTATGAAACTGAGTTACAGAGACTCATAGAACCATACCAGATGAGAGGAAATAAAACAACTATCAGAGCATAGTTATCAGAGCAAACTTATTTGTATTAAAATTTGGTGTGTGTGTATTTATGGATATCTGAATTATATATATTGTTATTCTTGTTGTTGTTCAGTCACCAAGTTGTGCCTGACTCTTTGCAACCTGATGAACTGCAGCAGGACAGGAATTTCTGTCCTTTACTATCTCCCAGAATTTGCTCAAACTCATGCCCATTGAGTTGGTAATACCATCCAACCATCTCATTCTGTGCTACTTCCTTCTCCTTATGCCTTCAATCTTTCCAAATATCAAGGTCTTTCCCAGTGAGCTGGCTCTTCACATCAGGTGGCCAATGTATTGCAGCTTCAGCTTCAACAATAGTCCTTTCAATTAATATTCAGGGTTGATTTTCTTTAGGATTGACTGGTTTGATCTTCTTGCTGTCCAAGGGACTCTCAAGAGTCTTCTCCAACACCACAGTTCAAAAGCATCAGTTCTTCAATGCTTTACCTTCTTAATGGTCCAGCTCTCAAATACACACATGACCACTGGAAAAACCGTAGTTTTGACTATAGGGAACTTCGTCAGCTAAGTGATGTCTCTGCTTCTTAATACACACTAGGTTTGTCATAGCTTTTCTTCCAAAGGGCAATCATCCTTTAATTTCATGGCTGCAGTCACTATCTGCAATGATTTTGGAGCCCAAGAGAATGAAGTCTGTCACTATTTCAGTTGTTTTCCCATCTATTTGCCATGAAGTGATGGGACCAGATGCCATGATCTTAATTTTTTTCATTTTGAGTTTCAAGACTGTGTGGTTTTTTTTTCATTCTCCCATTTTAAGCTCATCAAGAAGTACTTTAGTTGCTCTTCATTTTCTGCCATTAGAGTAATATCATATGCATATCTGAGGTTGCTGATATTTCTCCTGGCAATCTTGATACCAGTTTGTGATTCATCAAGCTCAGAATTTCACATGATGTATTCTGTGTAGAAGTTAATTAAGCAGGATGACAATATACAGCCTTGTTTTCACAATACAGAACTAGATGATTATTCCATATCTGATTCTAACTGTTGCTTCTTGACCTACAGGTTTCTCAGGAGACAGGTAAGGTGGTCCGGTATTCCTATCTAAGAATTTTCCACAGTTTGTTGTGATCCACACAGTCAAAGGCTTTAGCATAGTCAATGAAGAAGAAGTAGATCTTTTTCTGGAACTCCCTTACTTTCTCTATGATCCAATGATAGTTGGCAATTTGATCTTTGGTTCCTCTGTCTCTTTGATAACCAGACTGTATACCTGGAAGTTCTTGGTTCATGTACTGCTGAAGCCTAACTTAAAGGATTTTTGTCATCTGAATTAAATCTATTTTAGTTCACTGTTTTTCCATGATGTCTGTGTTCAATCTTGCCATCTCCTGCTTGACCAAGTTCAATTTACCTTGATTTATGGACCTAACATTCCAAGTTCCAATGCAATACTGTTCTTTCGGACTTTCACCACCAGACACATCCACATCTGAGTATCATTTCTGCTTTGGAGCAGTTGTTTCATTCTTTCTGGAGCTATTAGTAATTGCCTTCTGCTCTTCCCCAGTAGCATATTGGACACTTTCTGGGGACCTGGGGACCTCATCTTCTGGTGTCATATCTGTTTGTCTTTTCATATTGTCCGTGGGGTTCTCTAGGCATCAATAGTGAAGTTGGTTGCCATTTCCTCCTCCAGTGGTCCATGTTTTGTCAGAATTCTTCACTATGATCTATCTGTATTGGGTGGACCTGCACAGCATTACTCATAGCTTCACTGAGTTATATGAGCCTTTTCACAATGACAAAGCTCTGATCCATGAAGGGGGAGATATGTATATATATATATGTGTGTGTGTGTGTGATTTATATATATATAATATATATATATATATATATTCTTCACAGACATACACTTATACATATTACATACAGTAATACCCTAAACAAAATTTAGTTTAACATGTTTTCTCAAGCTTTCTTTTCTACTTGAATCCCTCGACTTTTTTGAAGCTCATTTGACATACATGAGTTTTGATGCATACCATTCAGGCCCAAATATTTAGAAAGTGGAGAGTGGCATCTTGACTTTGATACAAAGTAGAACACTTGGTAATTCTTCCCAGTTACCCTGCAGAAACCTGTCCCTATCCTATTTACATATACCAGTTTTATTCCCAGCATCATTATCTACCCAGTGGTGGGGCCAAAAACCTAGGGGTCATTCTCCCTTCTCACAGATAAACTCCATCTATTGGCATGTCCTGTTGGCTCTGACTCTAAAATAGACCTTGTGCATCCATTTTGCTTCTATCTCTTCCTTCCTACTGATTTAGCCAAACTGCCATCTCCTGTCTGAGCTTCACTGTACACTCCACACAAGGAGAGGGTGCTTTTGAAATCCATCTCTGAATGTGCCAGAGTTGATTCATCAACACTACTACAGAGAGCCTATCATTCACCTGCTTTAAACTCATATTATCTTCTCCCTGTGCTTAAAATAAAACCTGGACTCTTTTATTTTCTGGACAAGGTTCTGAGTCATCTGTTGCCCATTACTTGCATCAACCACCATGCTCAGCATCACTCGCTAGACTCCACATTCAGTGGTCTTCCTTCTTTTTTTCAAGAGAAAAGCCCATTCGATCTTCAACACATTTGCATGGCTCTGTTTCGGAATGCTCTTTTCCAAAACTATTGTCCTATCCTTGAGATTTTTCAGTTTTCAGGTATGAGCTTAAATGTTACCTTTTAGAGTGATTCCTTATCTAACCATGCTAAATTAGCAGCCTAACTGCCCATTTACCTTTCTTTTGAATCATATTATCCAGTTTTACTTTTATCAAAACTCGTTGCACCTGAAATCTATTTATACATTTTTTTAATAATTAGCTTTAACCTCCTATACTGAAGCTGTTTTTTATAAAAGTCATTGTCTGTCACTGGCCACCATATCCCTAGAGGCTGAAAGTGCCTGACAGAAGCGCATGCTTAAAAACAATTGCTGGATGAGTGAAAGGGCTTTGCTGTTGACAATAAACCAGATATATATATAATCTAAAAAGCTGGCAGATTGGAAAAAACAAAAAACAATGACATTGACATCCTGTTTTAATATTCTTTTGATACTTTCTTATACCCAATGCCTTGGCAAAGATTTTAAACATGATTTTTAAATATGACAAAAAGACTGATGAACCAAAAATGGGAGGGTTACTACCTATGATGTCACCAAAATGATAAGTAAATCTTTTTAAAATGAAAGATATCTTCTAGTTATTTGAATTTTCCTCTCTGAAAATAGAATATTAGAAAAGCATTTCACCCCTTTGCTGAAATACCAACACATTTTACTCTTTCCCCTGATGAATAGTGAGTGAATAGTGAGTTCTCTCTCACAAAGTGACATTTCCCCACATCTTTTGTAAATCTCAGAAATGCAAATAAAAATTTAAACTCACTCAGACACATCATAGCTATAAAGTTGTTTTTTTTTTCTTTTTTTAAATTATGATGTCCTGAGGACTTTTCTTATTTTTGTCCATGAATCAGTGGAAATCAATGTCCATAAATCAATCATCCACATAGATGCAACTTTTTTCCTCTCTAAGAGGCATCATGGGGAGAATATCCTTCCCTTAGGAAGTTATATAAATGTATGCAATATCATGAAATTAGTACACGTTCTTTTAAGTGTTACAGATAAATAAATGTACATGTTTAATAGCATATACTTACTTATGTTTCACTGGTAATAAAATGTTGTATAAATCATTTTTTTTGGCAAATTGCAACCTCTTGAAACTGTAGCCTCACATTGATTCTAATGCTAATATATGAAGTTTCACTCTTGTATGGAAAACTTAACAGCATGCAAATAAATAAACAGTGATAACTACAGAAAAAACAATCATCTAGTTTTGTGATAAAGATTGTTCTTTCATTTTCATGAACAGATAAGCTCTAAAGAGTCACAGAGTATAAAAAGAAAAGCTCTATGGGAAGCCTAGAAAGTGTGTGAAACAAATTCCTAGAATGAATTTTCTCAGTCCTGGGTTCACAGAAACTGGGGAGAAAGACTTTAACAGAATTGCTATTAGTACTAGTACAGAAAAAGCTTCAAAGTTATCGTCATCTTAGATTTCATGCTCAGCTTCTTACTTCTCCTGTAGTTAGTGTATTTCAGGTCCTTCTATCATTCAACATTTTCATATTCAATTATAAGATTTATTTTTGTGCTAAAAAGCATTGTTTTATGAAAGCAAACACAACTCTTGATAAAACCTACAGCACACCCAGGTTCCTTAAAAAAATACACACACATTCACTTACATTCCTATATATTTGTATACATCCCTTCTAGAATATTAGTCTATCAGAATATTAACATAAAATGTTAATTTATTCATAATTCTAAACTCTAGCACCAAATTACCTTTATTTGAGAGGGATGCTCAACTAATGAAAACGATGTCAAGGGTCTAAGCCAAAATAAATAGGTCCTCTTCTGCTCTGCCTGGGAGAAGCAATTCTTGATTTTTGTGTTAGTTGTTTTGCTGCAGCAGGTAGAAGGCTAGATGGAGTGAGGATAGCGGAGAAGGGGGGAATGTCAAGAGAAAACAAGAGTGTGTGAAAATCAAGCTTCAGGGTGGGGCTGGACTCTGCAGAAATTCAACATGGTTCAGTGCCCAAAAGGACTTTAAAAACATGATAGCTTAATGTTTAGTTTGCAGTTATTTGACCTTTAATGTGCTCTTCAGATTCCTCTCCATCTAAGAAAAAAAAAATGTCTACTGCATTGAAAATACTTTCAGGAGCATGTGTTTGTTTTTATAAAAACAAGAGAAAACAAGAAAGCAAGCAAGGTGAAGATATTTGGGTCATGAGAATGGGGTTAAAGAATGCTGGTCTATTCTGGAAATAGACCATCAATAAGAATGCAAGCCTTTGGTGAATATCCATAATGTGCAGGGAGGGCTTTGGATTTCCACAAAGTAACCAGGGATATTGGTTCAATTTTACCTCCATATCAAGACGCAAGCACTTTTAGATGATTTCTGTTTTCTATATATGTGCCTAATCTTATCAAGAAATAGAGATAAGATCTGAGTAGATTGTCTTTCCGTTCCTTCACATTAACATCTAGGTAGTGAAGAGGTAAGATAATACATAACACAAAACTCAAAGAAAGTAAAATGACTGTACCAAAATCATTATATCTTTTACATGAACTTATTTTATTAACAATAATGTTGCTGATTAGGGACTTAATAGTTGATATGTCAAAGCAATTTGGCCTCTTATTAGTTGTTCTGAAATGGAACTATCTTTCACATCTTAGATGCTAAGTTAATGGCTAGTCTTGATGGTCAATTAGGTCATAATTTAAACATTTAGTTAGAATTTTGTTAGCTTCATATAAAAAAAAAAACATGCTTTGATGCATTCATTTAATTATAGGAGTAAAATATAGTATTTTGCATGTTAATGGAAACACTTGTGACCTCACAGTTATATAAACCAACTGCAGTTAGCAAACTATAGAAGGGGAGGATAGGATCTTATGGAATCCACTGGGATTATGTGGTAAACACAGGTTAAATAAAAATGGCACATGAATGGAAAAGCATAGTGGGAAAATTTTTCTTTCTTTTTTTTTTCTAAAGTTGTAAAATATCCTTAAAATTCAATTCTTTATTAGAATTTTGGCCAGTCTTAAGGGAAAAGTCTTTTTAGCTCAGAGATGTTCACTTTAAGTCAATTCTATTCAGCAGGTATTAATAATACATAGAGCATTTTTCTAGGAAAATACTCTGCTGTGTGCAACGCAGGATAGGATAAAACCCACATCACTTTCTTAAAGGGTTCACTTTCCAGTTAGGAATGAAGAGTTTGCAAGTATGACAGTACCAAACTAGATTTGAACACGTATGTATGGTATGAGATATGCAGTTTTAAGGGTCAGCATTGGTTTTTTTGAAAGTGGCTCAGTCCGGTCTGACTCTTTGCGATCCCATGGACTATACAATCCATGGAATTCTCCAGGCCAGAATACTGGAGTGGGTAGTCTTTCCCTTCTCCAGGGAATCTTCCCAAGGCGGGGATCAAGCCTAGGTCTCCTGCATTGTAGGCAGATTCTTTACTAGCTGAGCCACAAGGGAAGCCCTCTAGTGGGTAGTCTTTCCCTTCTCCAGGGAATCTTCCCAACCCAGGAATCAAACCCAGGTCTCCAGCATTGCAGGTGGATTCTTTACCAGCTGAGCCACAAGGGAAGCCCAAGAATACTGGAGTGGGTAGACTATCCCTTTTCCTTCCCCACCCAGTGATAGCACCAGGGTCTCCAGCATAGCAGGCAGATTCTTTACCAACTGTGCTATCAGTTTCTTTGTGTTGTTTTCTGTTGTTGTTGTTGTTTTTAAATTGGCTCCTTTTTCCCCTGACATTTGTCTTCTTTCTCCCTTTCCTATCCATTACAACAGAATGTCAATCACTGACTGACCTTCAATTATTCTTTCGATTTCTTTAAATTTTACAACACTGAATAAATCCAGCCTTCAGCTACTAAATCGATAGCCTTGACTCAACAAATGATAATACAATGCAAATGCATGATCTTAACAAAGAAACAGACTCCAAAGCCCTTTCACTTCTATCTTTTGCATAATGGGGCAAAAGGTCACATTTGGAGCAATATTTAGGGAGACACAATTCACCACCAATATCAACAACTTAATAGAAAGCTTTCTTTAAAACTGTCCAAATTACAATTTTAAAATATAAAACCAACTTTCACTGACATTAGTCAGTGGCTTTTCTTTTTACTATCAAATCATGTAATGAGAAATAAATTATCTCTTTAAACACAGGAAAATTATAATGTTTAGAGGGCTTCTGCTGTGAAATTTTAATTCTTATTATATAAATTACACACAGTCACATCAGTGTCAGATTAGTTTAGAACTACTTTTTATTTAAAAATATGTTTCTCTTGTTTATAGCCCACTTCTATGGATTTTAATCCAAAGCCTAAAGACTTACTTAATAAGCAAGCCTACTGTGTGTTATTCTCCATGTTATAAACTGAATGTGATCTACCTCCCTTGAAAATCCATATATTGAAACTCTAATCCCCAGTGCGACCATACTTGGACATGAACCTGTGAGGATGTAATAAAGTTTAAATGAGGTCATAATGGTAGAACTCTAAACTGAAAGGCCTGATGCCTTTGTAAGAAGAGGGTGAGATACAGGGGGACACAGTTAGGGCACAGGGAGAAGGTGGACATCTAGAAGAAGATTCACTGAAGAAAGAAAGACTCACAGAAATCAAACTGACTAGCACCTTGATCTTAGACTTCTCAGCCTACAGAACTATGAGAAAATGAATTTCCACTGTTAAGCTATCCAGTCTATGTTGTTTTGTTATGGCCTTAAAAGCAGTCTAAGATACTGCACTATCAAGACCTGAGGATATTTACATACACATGCACACACCCACACACAGTGGTTTGTAAGGAACATGTAAAGCATATTATAAAGCAGGGACAAGAAAAACTCAGGTGTCCCTTTAACATTTAATGGAAGTCAAAGAGGGAAAAAGCAAAACATTTTCATGAAACTGTATAGGCACACTTGGAGCAACATTCTGAAGGAAAGAAGGGATATTTTTGAGTGGAATGTAAAAATTATCAGAAAGCCTGGAAAGGAGATTTTCTCACTCTGATTAGACATAAGAGAGATGGATCTTGAAATGCAAACCCTAAGCAACATGTATCATGAGATATTGGTTTATTTGGAGCCTCTGTTAACTGTTTTTTTATATACAAATGGCTTTTCCAGTAGTCATGTATGATTGTGAGAGTTGGACCATAAAGAAGGCTGAATGCTCAAGAATTGGTGCTTTTGAACTGTGGTATTGAAGAACTGAAAGTCTGTTGGACTGCAGGGAGATCAAACCTGTCAATCCTAAAGGAATCAGTCCTGAATATTCACTGAAGGTCTGATACTGAAGCTCCAATACTCTGGCCACCTGGTGTGAAGAACCAACTCATTAGAATAGACCCTAATGCTGGGAAAAATTGAGAGCAGGAGGAGAAAGGGGTTACAGAGGGCAAGATGGTTGGACGGCATCACTAACTCAATGGACATGAGTTTGAGCAAGCTCCAGAAAATCGTGAGCCTAGGGCACTGCAATCCATGAGGTTGCAGAGTTGGACGTGACTGAGCAACTAAACAACAAAATGCAGGTAAATAAAAATCAATTATAAATTCACCTATAATACTACTAAGAATTAAGCATAATTGTCATTTTGGTGTTTTTCTATATATATAATATATAATACATACAATAATGTAAGGTTCTTCCACTTAGATATATTATGAATATTTTTCAATGTCATTATATACCATTCTTAGCATAATTTGTAAGGTTATTGCAAGTTTACTGCATACCAAAAAAATAGTTTATTCATATCACCACCTGTGAGTTTCTCAGCTGTCTGTTGGTTGAGAATGCTTCTAATTATGAAGAACATTCTGAGAATTTGTAGGTTTATTAGGCAAGAGATAGATGGTAAAAACTTAACTGAAGACAACACCAAGTGTTGGTAAGGATGTATAGGTCAAATCTCTCTGGATTTAAAACTGGATTTCCACATCAGACACATTGTTGTAGGAATGTAGAATGACACAGCCAGTCCAGAAACTAAGAATTTTCAAGTTTTATAAATTTAAACCTGAAACTACCACAGGACCCAGCAATTGCACTCATGGTCATTTATCCCATAGAAACAGAAATTTATGTTTACACACAAAAAAATATACACAAAATTTTTAGCAACCTTGTGCTTAATTGGCAAATCTGGAAATATCTCAGATATCTTTCAATGAGTGAATAATTTAACAAACTAATTCTATAATACAATATTATTGATGTTCAGAAGCTAAGTCATGTCTTTTTGTGACCTAACGAACTGCATCATACCAGGCTTCTCTATGCTCCACCATATCCTGACATTTACTCAGTTTCATGTCCAGTGAGTTGGTGATTCCATCTAACCATCTCATCCTCAGCCACATCTTCTCCTTTGTCTTCAGTCTTTCCTAGCCTCATTGTCTTTTTCAGTGAGTTGACTCTTCACATCAGGTGGCCAAAGTCTTGAAGCTTCAGCTTCAGCATCAGTCCTTCCAATGAATATTCAGGGTTGATTTCTTTTAGGACTGACTAGTTTGATCTCTTTGCAGCTTAACGGACTCTCAGGAGTCCTCCTGCACCACAGATTTGAAAGCATCAAATCTTCAGTGCTCAGTCTTGTTTATTTCTGGAAAAATCACAATTTTGACCGTAAGGACTTTTTTCAGCAAACTGATGTCTCTGTTTTTTAATAAGCTGTCTAGTTTGGTCATAGCTTTCCTTCCATGGAGAAAGCATTTTTTAATTTCATAACTAAAATCCCTGTCTGTAGTGATTTTGGAGCTCAAGAAAATACAATCTGTCACTGCTTCTACTTTTCCTCCTTGTATTTGCCATGAAGTCATCTCACACACTAGTGAAGTAATGCTCAAAATTATCTAAGCCAGGCTTCAGCAATATGTGAACTTACTGATGTTCAACCTGATTTTAGAAAAGGCAGAGGAACGAGAGATCAAATTCCCAACATCCACTGGATCATAGAAAAACACCTATTTCTGCTTTATTGACTATGCCACAACCTTTGACTGTGTGGATTACAAGAAACTGTGGAAAATTCTGAAAGAGATGTGAATACCAGACCACCTAACCTGCCTCTTGAGAAACCTGTATGCAGGTCAAGAAGCAACAGTTAGAACTGGACATGGAACAACAGACTGGTTCCACATAGGAAAAGGAGTACATCAGGACTCTATATTGTCACCGTGCTTATTTAACTTATATGCAGAGTACATCATGAGAAATGCTGGTCTGGAAGAAGCACAAGCTGGAATCAAGATTCTTGGAAGAAATATCAATAACCTCAGATATGCAGATGACACCACCCTTATGGCAGAAAGTGAAGAAGAACTAAAAAGCCTCTTGATGAAAGTGAAAGAGGAGAGTGAAAAAGTTAGCTTAAAGCTCAACATTCAGAATACTAAGATCATGGCATCCAGTCCCATCACTTCATGGCAGATAATTGTGGAAACAGTGGCTGACTTTATTTGTGACTCCAGCCATAAAATTAAAAGATGCTTACTCCTTGTAAGGAAAGTTATGACCAACCTAGACAGCATATTAAAAAGCAGAGACATTACTTTGCCAACAAAGGTCTGTCAACTCAAGGCTATGGTTTTTCCAGTGGTCATGTATGGATGTTAGAGTTTGACTATAAAGAAAGCTGAGTGCAGAAGAATTGATACTTTTGAACTGTGGTGTTTGAGACAGCTCTTGAGAGTTCCTTGGTTTGCAAGGAAATCCAACCAGTCCATCCTAAAGAGATCTGTCCTGGATGTTCATTGAAATGACTGATGTTAAAACTCCAATATTTCAGCCACCTGATGCGAAGAGCTGACTCATTGGAAAAGACCCTGATGCTGGGAAAGATTGAAGGCAAGAGGAGAAGGGGATGACAAAGGATGAGATGGTTGGATGGCATCAGTGACTTGATGGACATGGGTTTGGGTAGACTTCGGGAGTTGGTGATGGACAGGGAGGCCCAGTGTGCTGCAGTTCATGGGTCGCAAAGAGTTGACTCGGCTGAGTGACTGGACTGAACTGAGCTGAACTGAATGGGACAGGATGCCATGATCTTAGTTATTTGAATGTTGTGTTTTAAGCCAGTTTTTTAAATCTCCTCTTTCACCCACATCAAGAGGCTCTTCAGTTCCTCTTCACTTTCTGTCCTTAGAGTGGTATCATCTACATATTTGAGGTTATTGATATTTCTATGAGAATCTCACTATGCAACAATTAAAAAGAACAAACTAATGACATACACACAACCAGTTGGACAGATATCCAGAAACTTACATTGAATGAAAAAAGATGATATCAAAAATTTAAATATTGTATGATTCTTTTAATATAACATTTATGAAATAGCATAATTTAAGAAATGGAGGGCAGAATAACAGTTAACAGGGGTTAGGGATGGATAGAGGAGGGAAGGAGTGATGGGAAGGAGACTATAAATCGGCAATAGAAGAAAATTTGGGGTAGTGGGAATCATTTAATATCTTGACTGTTGTGGTGTATACATGAATATACTCAACAGATGAAGTTGTGCAGAACCAAACACAGCACACACACACACACACACACACACACACACACACGTACAAATAAGTACAAGTAAAACTGGTGAAATCTGAATAAGATAGGTGGATTGTATAAATGTCAATATCCTGATTGTGATATTATACTAGATTTTTTTTTTAATGTTAACATTTGGTACACAGAGCAAAGTAGATTATGGGCCTCTTTTATTTCTTAAAACGGCATGTGAATCTTCAATTACCTTGATAAACATTTTGCTTAAAATTAATTTCAAAAGAAGATTCATAGGGAAAACAAAGTAGGGACTAATGAGATTTTAGAAAAAGAAAAATAAGTGGTTAGCTTCAGAAAGTGGTTGCAATTAACCAATGGATCTTGAAAAAGAATTATAAAGGTGTCTACAGTATACACATATGACAGTTACACAACAAAAGACACAACTGAGCAACTAAGCACACATTAGCACACAGAAGACACATTTAAATAAATGACTCAAAAATAAAGGAAAATTGTATCTTGCATGTATATACTGTAATTTCAGTAGTTTTATGACTTAAAATTGTGAATCAAAAAAGGATGATAAGATAAACTATAATGTGTAAATACCTATATTAACTATTCAATAATGGAAACATGTTATTTTTTATATTATTGGTAATATTTTTAAAAACTGTAAGTCATCAGAGATTAAAAACCTTACCACAGGTTCAAAGTACATTTCAATGACTTTTTGCATTATCAAAGTACACTAGATGAATCCTAATAATATTTACCTTATGTTCCCTTTGACAGAATGCTCAGTGTGAGATGGTAAGTTATTCTACCCAAATAGCATGCTGCTGCTGCTAAGTCACTTCAGTCGTGTCTGACTCTATATGATCTCACAGACAGCAGCCCACTAAGCTCCTCTGTCCCTGGGATTCTCTAGGCAACAATACCGAAGTGGGTAGCCATTTCCTTTTCCAACCCAAATAGCATACTCACATATTATATACCAGATACTCTGTTCTAATTCTGGTCCTCCTGAGTATCTATTCTTATGGCTTATTTAAAAAATATATCAATACATTTGGATGTTTCTTTATAAGCAACAAATACTTGTAATTCAAAAACATGGATCCTTTGCTTGGTATTTGTAAACCTATCAGAATGCTTTGCTCACCTAACTCTATAGGAAAAATTATGATAGCCAGAGACTGAAGGTCAGGTGAAATAGAAGGGCATTATCAAAGACTTAGCATGCTCTGTGTAGACTAAAAATAGCAACTAAATGGCATTGATGTTTTTTTTCCCCTTGTTGCCATGAGAAATAATTGTCCTCTTCTGCCCTACATATCAGTTGTACTCCTGACTACCATCCTCATTATCACTTGATAGTTCAACTGCTAAAAAAAAATTCTGTTTTTATATAATTATTCTCATTAGCCATTTTTCATAAAAAGCTTGTGAGTGAGACTGATACATCGATTGCATATGAAATTACAAATGAGAAATCTCAAAAGAGAATGGGAAAACAATTCTTCTGAGGTCATAGAATAGTCAAATGTTCAAGCACAAAACTAACATTTTCCCCTCCTTTTCCAGTCTATTACCAGACACTGTGTTCCTGGCTATCTTGGCTGGGTCTTGGATATGAATACCTGAATTAATAGGTCTGATTGCATATAAAGATCTAAAATTTGCTCTAGTTGTTCTTTCAGCAAATTGGTGGTGACATTAACTTTTAAATGCATGTATTTTTGTGGACTGTGTTTCAAAATGGGGAAAACTAATAGAATTTGAGTCAAAGACTTAAATTTTACTTCAATTTCTGACGCTTTTTGCTCATATGAATGTGTTCATATAAATATTTTGTTCATGTAAATCTCTGAAGCCCTCTGAATCTCCCTTACTTAGGATCCAATTCTTCTATCTGTAGTTTTGTGTGATTCTCCCAGATAGAATTCTCCATTGTCTTCTATAAGTTTCTTGAAGGCAAGGATCATATCTCGTTCATCTTATATCACGATTCTAGCATAGTATCTACCTAAATAGCAACCTGAGATACCAGCTTGAGATATATATGCACAGTGCTTATAAGCTTAAAATTGATTTGCAGAATTAAACATCTTTATAATTATTGCTATCAAATGGCAGACACATAATAAAGGGTATTTAGTTGAGTACTGCTGGTTGTATTATGTTTGTGTGTGTAAAATCAACTGAAATGCTATGCAGCAAGTTAGCCAACATTACTTGATTATGCAAACACATGCACTACAGTGGTCTTTTCCCTCATAGGTAATCAGGAAAAAGGCCCTGATGCTGGGAAAGATTGAGAACAAGAAGAGGTAGACAGAGGTTAAAACAATAAGATGGCATCACTGACTCAATGGACATGAGTTCGAGCAAACTCGGAAAGATAGTCAAGGACAGAAAAGCCTAGCATGCTGCAGTTCATGGGGTCGCAAAGAGTTGGACATGACTAAGAGACTGAAAAACAACAATCTCACTTTAATTTTCTCCTTGGGTTTCTTTCTCTTCACCACTCTAATTTAGCTTAATTTTTCTCTCCTGTCTTAAATTTTAAAATTCTATAAAATTTACAAAATTCCTCTGTTAATATATATAGTTGATGGACTGGGAGGCCTTACATACTGCAGTCCATGGGATCGCAAAGAGTCAGACATGGCGGAGTAACTGAACTGAACTGAATATATATAGTTAATATATTATAGATTTATATAACTTAATTAATATACATACATATATACCTAACAAAAAATGTTTTAAACTTCCCCTAGTTAATAGCCTAACTTCTCTGTCACTCTGGGCAAAACCACCAGGGAAAACAACACAACTCAATAAGTTTTCCGCTTCCTACATGCCTGCACCCAACCAAGCTGCTGATGAAAAATCACATCACATAGGATGGTTCAACTATATATGTGTGACTTTGAACTTTGCATGAAAGCTGAACATTGCTAAGCAATAACCAGACTGGTTCTCTGGTTAATTTGCAATGCACTCTCCACATGCACTTTTCCCAACACATTCCTGTCTCCCCAAACCTGTGTTCTGCCTTCCTCCTTCTAGAGCTTATTTCTCTTTCTCCCTGTCTTTGCAAAATCAGCCTCAAGACCCCACGCAAATGATCCAGTCCACTAATAAAGAAAACAGAGGTTTGGATGAGAATAACCTTAGGTTGATGATATATGAGCTACCAAAGCATCCTCTATCCTTGTGTCTTTTAAAATGGAGTATCTGTTACTTAGTGTACTATATCCCAATTTTTTCAGCCTTCTCAATATGTTACTTCTGCTAAATAAATATATTTTGTTCCTTTAAATTCCCACTCTCTTCAGTTCCGTTCAGTTCATTTGTTCAGTCGTGTCTTACCTTTTGTGACCCCATGGACTGCGGCACGCCAGGCTTCCCTGTCCATCACCAACTCCCAAACTCATGTTCATCAAGTCAGTGATACCATCCAACCATTTTATTCTCTGTCGTCCCCTTCTCCTCCTGCCTTCAATCTTCCCCAGCATCAGGGTCTTTCCAAGGAGTCAGTTCTTCACATCAGGTGGCCAAAATATATTGGAGCTTCAGCTTCTGCATCAGTTCTTCCAATGACTATTCAGAACTGATTTTCTTAAGAACTGACTGGTTTGATCTGTTTGCAATCCAAGGGACTCTCAAGAATCTTCTCGAACACCACAGTTCAAAAGCATTAATTTTTCTGTGCTCAGTTTTCTTTATAGTCCAACTCTCAATATCCATATGTGATCACTGGAAAAACCATAGCTTTGACTCACTCTTACAGATCTTCAAAATAGATTAAATCATCTTCACATTCAGAAGTAATTTCCACAAGTCAATGTGTCTGGCTACCATTTTTCTTTCTTGTCACCAAATACTACTCAAAAAGTCACAACCTTCACAGTTTCCATCCTGTTATTCTCTCCTCTTCAAGAAATACCAGTGTGGCTTCACAGAAGGGGGCCCCTTGCTGGTTCCACTGTAACTAAACTCCTTAGAAGTGAGAATAGAAGTAACCTAGCACATGGAACATGACTGAGAGACTTCACTTTCACTTTTCACTTTCATGGACTGGAGAAGGAAATGGCAACCCACTCCAGTGTTCTTGCCTGGAGAATCCAAGGACAGGGGAGCCTGGTGGGCTACCGTCTATGGGGTTACACAGAGTCAGACATGACTGAAGCGACTTAGCAGCAGCAGCAGCAGCAGCAGCAGCAGATGGAAACATTTATATTTGAAATAATTAATTTTTATGTTTAGCCCTAGCTCTTTCCTGGTTCTTAACAGAAATGACCAACTGTGTTTCTCGCAGTGTCTATCATTCCTCCAGTAGTCCCTACTTCAAGAAATGTTACCATAAGCTACCTAGTTGCTTGAGTCTGAAATCTGAGTGTCTTTACTGAGATCTCAAATCCTCCTCACACCCAGTCCCATCAATATTTCCTTAATATCTGGCAGAGCTTCTCCACTGGCTTTTGAACAGTGTTGAAGTTTCAGATGGTGATTATAATCTCCTGCTTGTTTTCCCTCTACACCACACTCCTCTTCATGATGAGTGTGTTTAAAACCACAGTACCTTTAATTATTTCCTTAACCATGCCTTCCTCTTAAGTCCCTCCAGGACTTAGCATTCCTTGTTCTCACTCTGAGGTCCTCTTCATCTGCCTATACATTTTCATTCTTTAGGTATTAGCTTGGAGAAGGCAATGGCATCCCACTCCAGTACTCTTGCTTGGAAAATCCCATGGATGGAGGAGCCTGGTAGGCTGCAGTCCACGGGGTCACTAAGAGTTGGATGCGACTGAGTGACTTCACTTTCACTTTTCACTTTCATGTATTGGAGAAGGAAATGGTAACCTACTCCAGTGTTCTTGCCTGGAGAATCCCAGGGACAGCGGAGCCTGGTGGGCTGCCATCTATGGGGTCGCACCAAGTCGGACATGACTGAAGTGACTTAACAGCAGCAGCAGCAGCAGCAGGTATTAGCTAAGATGTCATTCCCTCAGTGCTTTTCCATGAACATTTCCATCGAACTACATCATTTCTTGGATGAGGGGTATCTCCTTACCGCCTCCGTTCCTGACCTTCAACGTGGGATAGCTCCTCTAGGCCTTCCTGTGCCTGCGCAGGTGCCAGTCCTGGGGTTGCTCCTCCGGCCGCCAACCATGGCCTCGGGCTTGGGGGCTCCTTCCAGCTGTCGCCCCTGGCCTCAGGCTCAGGGTGGCTCCTCAGGGTCACCGCCCCTGGCCTCGAGTGAGAGGTGGCTTCTCTTGGCCACCCCTGACCTTGGATGCGGGTGTCTCCTCCCGGCCGCCACTGACCTCGGATGTGGGGTAGCTCCTCTCAGCCGCAGCCCCTGACCTTGGACACAGGGTAGCTCCTCTCGCTGTTCCTGCGCCGTCACAGCCTGTCACTCTAGGCTGCTGCCCCTGACCTCAGACGTGGGGTAGCTCCTCTCTGCCCTGCTTAGTAAGCCAGCTCTCACAGCTGCCAGCGCTTAGTGAGCCGGCTCGTACAGCCGCGGGCAGTCATCCAAGGAAAGGAGCAGCGGCTGTGCTTTGCTGGAGCAGCTGTGAAGATATACCCCCACGTCCAAGGTAAGAGAAACCCAAGTAAGGTGGTAGGTGTTGCAAGAGGGCATCAGAGGGCAGACACACTGAAACCAGACTCACAGAAAACTAGTCAATCTAACTAATCACACTAGGACCACAGCCTTGTCTAACTCAATGAACCAAGCCATGCCTGTGGGGCAACCCAAGACAGGAGAGTCATGGTGGAGAGGTCTGACAGAATGTGGTCCACTGGAGAAGGGAATGGCAAACCACTTCAGTATTCTTGCCTTGAGAACCCCATGAACAGTATGAAAAGGCAAAATGATAGGATACCAAAAAAGGAACTCCCCAGGTCATTAGGTGCCCAATATGCTACTGGAGATCAGAGGATAAATAACTACAGAAAGAATGAAGGGATGGAGGCAAAACAAAAACAATAACCAGTTGTGGGTGTGACTGGTGATAGAAGTAAGATCCAATGCTGTAAAGAGCAATATGGCATAGGAATCTGGAATGTCAGGTCCATGAATCAAGGCAAATTGGAAGTGGCCAAACGAGATGGCAAGGGTGAACGTCGACACTCTAGGAATCAGGGCACTAAAATGGACTGGAATGGGTGAATTTAACTCAGATGACCATTATATCTACTACTGCAGGCAGGAATCCCTCAGAAAAAATGGAATTGCCATCATGGTCAATAAAAGAGTCCAAAATGCAGTACTTGGATGCAATCTCAAAAATGACAGAATGATCTCTGTTCGTCTCCAAGGCAAACCATTCAATATCACAGGAATCAGAGTCTATGCTCCAACCAGTAACACTGGAGAAGCTGAAGTTGAACGGTTTTATGAAGATCTAGAAGACCTTTTAGAACTAAAACCCAAAAAAAGATGTCCTTTTCATTATAGAGGACTGGAATGCAAAAGTAGGAAGTCAAGAAACACCTGGAGATGTGTATAAGAGACAGCATGGGGTTGTTAAGAGTTGGACATGACTAGTGACTGAACTGAACTTAACCTAACCTGTATGGGGAAGAAGATAACCAGGTAGAGGAAAAAAGATGCTAGTGAGACTTCAATGAATATCCCTCATTATATATAATATCTTTCCTTTTTGGAACCCTGTAAAAGTTTTTACATAATTAAAAGAAACTCAGAAGAGAAAAGCAGTCCCTTAATATTAGGGGGAGAAAGAAAAAGAAGGAAATAAGACTAATTGTACCACGTTGGTGACAGAGATATAGAGAAATAGTTACTTCAATTGAGTTTAAGGTATAGTTATTTTAGTTGAATGTCTTTATTGGGATTTATTTCAGGGAGAAAACAAGTTGACATAAACTGCATTCAGTTAATATTAATAACAATTATATTGTTATTTTGAAATTACTATAGAGATAATATATAATTATATGAACTTATGTTAAGACCTTTAGGAACTAAGACTTTTCAGAAAAGAAAAAAAAACAGTAAAAGTATAAAATCAAAGAATTCAAGTAAAAGTTCTGTGTTATTAAATTTGAAATAGAAATAGCAGTATGAATTTGTAATTTATTTTGTCTAATATGCATGTTTCCTGACTCTTTGTCCATTAAAAACCCTAGAAGCAATGATAGGTTTGCAATCAACACCCAAAGCAATGAGCTTTCTTATCACCCAGATTGTAGTTTCTAATATAATTTTCCACTGCAAGGGAGCATGACTCCTTGAAAAATGGCTCAGTTCCAGACCTGAAATGGGAGATGAGCAAAATGAGTTTGAGATACCTTATTATGTTAGGAAAGGAAAAATGTTATCAGAGATTAATGGTTATTTCAGTAGAACAGAGAAACAACCTAAGGGGACTCTCATTGGCTCAGGATGGGACAAATTTAAGCATTAAAAGCATAACTGCAACTGGGTGAAGCACATTCAGCATAAAATTCCATAAGTTCTTCATAAAACAACACACAGGACAGCACTGAGTTCAGTGTTGTTGGGGCACCAACTTTGAAAAGTGGTCCATAGAATGCAAGAATTATGATTTCCTCCTATCTTTCCTGCAGCACATACAATCCTTTTGGTATAATGCTGGTCTATTCGCCCAAATTGGTTCAGACAGGGTAGATAAAGAATAAAATCACAAAAATGCAAAATATGTAAATATTTTACAAGGTGAATGTCTTGAACTAACAAGTTACACCCACTGTGTGCAATCATTGCATCTTAGAAGAGCATAGTGGCTTGTGGAAGAATATACAAAATCTATACTGTTGCATCATATCCTCTTACTTCAGTTACTCATATGAATTGCTCTACATGTGTGAAACATGTTCTCCAGAGTTTGAAAACTTAGTACAGAATCCAAGCCAAAGGTAAATATCCTGGTAAAAGAATCCAGGCCCTGAATGTAAAAAGTAAACCTCATATATTGAAGAGAAGCTTAAAATAATAAAGTGTTTTAAAATAAGAGAATAGGTGTTATTAAGATAATCTAAAGGAATTCATTAATTGTGCACCCTAAAAACAGCAGGAGGAAAAGGGGATGACAGAGGATGAGATGGCTGGATGGCATCACTGACTCAATGGATGTGAGTTTCAGTGAACTCCAGGAGCTGGTGCTGAACAGGGAGGCCTGGTGTGCTGCAATTCATAGGGTCGCAAAGAGTCAGACACGACTGAGTGACTGAACTGAACTGAAGAACAGTTCTGTGAAAGTAAAAAGAATGACATATCTGAACACATCTGAACACATAGTAGATAAATGAAAAACAGTGATTTACTTTCACGGGGCCTGAGAAGCACTTACAGTGGGCTGTAAAATAAAGATGAGGTTACTCAGTATAACAGGATATTGCTTAGAGGCACTCATTCTTATTTTAAAAAGCTATAGCTTTGTAAAAAGGGAGAAACTTGATAAAACAACAAAATCCAAATTTCTATTTTAAGTCAATGTAGAAAAAAATCATCACCAACATGAACCACACACACACAAAACAGGACAATGAACTACAGCCTCTGATCTCATTATATTTGGTCCAAAGAAGAATGTATTTTCTTTTCCATAAATTAAAAGTTACAGCATTTGAACACATCCACTTTTTCTAAGCAAACTTGATGTCTACTTCTAAGGTAAATTTCACTGTTGACTACAATCTTTTTTTATTCAGTTCAGCTCACTTGCTCAGTAGTGTCCAACTCTTTGTGACCCCGTTAACCACAGCACGCCAGGCCTCCCTGTCCATTACCGCTGCCGGAGTCTACTCAAACCGATGTCCATTGAGTTGGTGATGCCATCCAGCCATCTCGCTTTCTGTCATCCCTTTCTCCTCCTGCCCTCAATCTTTCCCAGCAAGAGGGTCTTTTCAAATGAGTAAGCTCTTCGCATCAGGTGGCCAAAGTATTGGAGTTTCAGCTTCAACATCAGTCCTTCCAATGAACACCCAGGACTGATCTCCTTTAGGATGGACTGGTTGGATCTCCTTGCAGTCCAAGGGCCTCTCAAGACTCTTTTCCAACACCACAGTTCAAAATCATCAATTCTTCAGTGCTCAGCTTTCTTTATAGTCCAACTCTCACATCCACACGTGACTACTGGAAAAACCATAGCCTTGACTAGACGGACCTTTGTTGGCAATGTAATGTGTCTGCTTTTTAATATACTGTCTAGGTTGG